>WNWK01004173.1:37500-146293 GCA_009830355.1 Cherax destructor | reverse complement strand
ATAAGTGCGATAAACCACCTCAACTACTGGGAACGCTTGAAGTTCCTAAACCTGTACTCTCTAGAACGCAGGCGGGAGAGATACATTATTATATACACATGGAAAATTCTCGAGGGCTTAGTACCAAACTTGCACACAAAAATCACTCCCTACGAAAGCAAAAGACTCGGCAGGCGATGTAACATTCCCCCAATGAAGAGCAGGGGTGCCACTAGCACGTTGAGGGACAACACAATAAGTGTGAGGGGCCCAAGATTGTTCAACTGCCTCCCAGCATACATCAGGGGGATTACCAACAAGCCCCTGGCTGTCTTCAAGCAGGCACTGGACAGGCACCTCAAGTCGGTACCTGATCAGCCGGGCTGTGGTTCGTACGTTGGACTGCGTGCGGCCAGCAGTAACAGCCTGGTTGATCAGGCTCTGGTCCAACAAGAGGCCTGGTCACGGACCGGGCCGCGGGGGCGTTGACCCCTGGAATTCTCTCCAGGTAGACTCCAGGTAGTATCGGCATGCCTCCAGCAAGACAGTGATGGAGTGATGGTGGAAGTGTTTCTTCTTTTTTGGGTCATCCTGCCTTGGTGGGAGACAGCTGGTGTCTTAAATATATATATATACCACAACATATGTTGTGAATCTTACACATTAGGTCCTGAAATTACAAAAGTGTTGTAGACTTGATTCAACTTACAAACCATCTCACATAGTCATTAAAAAATTTAATTTTAAAGCGATAAATCACAATAGGAGTCATACAATGGCTGATGAATGGAGAATAAGGGATAAATAGGTTTCATTAATGGAATTGGAGAATTGCTCCAGTTTACTGGATCAAAAGCCCTTTACCAGGATCAAGGCACTTCCCTGGAGGGTAGAATAATTCAGAACTACAAGTGCTGTTATCTGTCACATCAACATTCTCCCAGTAAAGTAGGGTGACCTAAAATAAGGGAACATTAAGAAAAATAGGGCAAAAAATGTTATATTACATATTTTTAAGATTTATAGCGGTTTAACCCTTTGACTGTCGCAACCCTCAATCCTGAGTGCTATTCTGTTGTCGCAAAATATTTGAAAAAAAAAAATTATTTTTTCTTATCAAAATGTTAAGATTATTTTTCTGATTGTTTAAATCCCCAAAAAAAAATTTTGCGATCAGTACTTACCGAGATATAGAGCGGTAAAGTTGGCAAAATATGAACCACGTAAGGCAACAGCGGCGAATGCCGCTCACCCGGTAAACTTTGATTTACTTCCTTTCATAGGTCTCTTGTTTTTTTCACTATTTTATTTTTTTACGTAACTTATGTGGCCTGTGAAACCAAAGTAAGGTGCAATGTATATATATATATATACACTCATTGTATGCAACACAATAATTGCACAAACATTAGTATCATTATATTGTTTACAAAACTTGTTTACACCAACCAACAATAAAAAAAATTATTTATTACTATTGTTCTATAATATATATACTTTTTTTTTTTTCAACAAGTCGGCCGTCTCCCACCGAGGCAGGGTGACCCAAAAAGAAACAAAATCCCCAAAAAGAAAATACTTTCATCATCATTCAACACTTTCACCACACTCATACATAATCACTGTCTTTGCAGAGGAGCTCAGATTCGACAGCTGAGAATTGTCCCTCCCAGCTGTCACTATCCCAGACCCCTCCTTTAAAGTGCAGGCATTGTACTTCCCATTTCTAGGACTCAAGTCCAACTAAATCAATTAACTGGTTTCCCTGAATCCCTTCACAAAATGTTACCCTGCTCACACTCCAACAGATCGTCATGTCCCAAAAACTATTCGTCTCCATTCACTCCTATCTAACACGCTCATTATACACATATATAATGACTGGACACTTTCCATCAACTGCAATTAGCACTTCAAAGCTCCAAGCTATGTTAGTTAGTTAGTTAGTTACCATTTTTGTCCTAGGCACATGTCAATTAGACACTAGGCCTGTTGTATGTGTGTGTGTGTGTGTGTGTGTGTGTGTATGTGTGTGGACATCTAAATTTGCTGAGTCAGGGTAAGGCAGCTGTCAAAATGACATACAGTAGGACGTCATTTAGCACGATAGATACGTTCCTGAAAAAGTCGTGTTAGATAATTTCGTCTTAAATGATTAACAGAACTTATGGGAAAAATAGGGATACGTGTTTGAGAGTCCCCAAAAAGCCAAACAAGTTTTTTTAGACCAACATATCTTGCAAAAATTGAAGGCGAATATGTAATTTTAGTTCATTGTCATGATCTATTACTGCTTAAGACTACAAATGCAATAGAAATAATAGTATTTCTTACCTTAAATTGTGGGTAATGATGTTTGTGGATGGTAGTGAAGAGTGGATATGGATGGTGTGGCCCTACTGAGCTGAGGTGGATATGTAATTTGTATTTGCTTTTTGTCCCAGATCTATTACTGCTTAAGACTAAAATGCAATGAATAATGTTTTTTACCTAAAGTGGGTAGGGATGTTGTGGATGGGTAAAGGTGGATATGGATGGTGTGCTTGGGAACTAAAGGTGATAGTGAAGTTCTAACTGAAGTAGTAAGTTCATTGAAGTCAGTCAAGTCATTCAGTGTCAGTCAAGTCATTCAGTAAGTCAGTCAAGTCATTCAGTAAGTCAGTCAAGTCATTCAGTAAGTCAGTCAAGTCATTCAGTAAGTCAGTCAAGTCATTCAGTAAGTCAGCGTCATTCAGTAAGTCAGTCAAGTCATTCAGTAAGTCAGCAAGTCTTCAGTAAGTCAGTCAAGTCATTCAGTAAGTCAGTCAGTCATTCAGTAAGTCAGTCAGTCATTCAGTAAGTCGTCAAGTCATTCAGTAAGTCAGTCAAGTCATTCAGTAAGTCAGTCAGTCATTCAGTAAGTCAGTCAAGTCATTCAGTAAGTCAGCCGTCATTCAGTAAGTCAGTCAAGCTTCATTCAGTAAGTCATTCAGTGTCAGTCAGTCATTCAGTAAGTCAGTCAAGTCATTCAGAAAGTCAGTCAAGTCATTCAGTAAGTCAGTCAAGTCATTCAGTAAGTCAGTCAAGTCATTCAGTAAGTCAGTCAGTCATTCAGTAAGTCAGTCAAGTCATTCAGTAAGGTCAGTCAAGTCATTCAGTAAGTCAGTCTAGAGTCATTCAGTAAGTCAGTCAAGTCATTCAGTAAGTCAGTCAAGTCATTCAGTAAGTCAGTCAAGTCATTCAGTAAGTCAGTCAAGTCATTCAGTAAGTCAGTCAGTCATTCAGTAAGTCAGTCAAGTCATTCAGTCAGTCAGTCAAGTCATTCAGTCAGTCAGTCAAGTCATTCAGTCAGTCACAGTCATTCAGTCAGTCAGTCAAGTCATTCAGTCAGTCAGTCAAGTCATTCAGTCAGTCAGTCAAGTCATTCAGTCAGTCAAGTCATTCAGTCAGTCAGTCAAGTCATTCAGTCAGTCAGTCAAGTTAGTCAGTCACTCAGTCAGTCATTCAGTCAGTCAGTCACACAAACTTATGTTTACATCTTTTATGTGTACAAAGTAACACTTCATTACGGCCACGGGTTATGTCTTGTCTAATATCTTTGTTTTCTTCGTTAATTCAAGATCAAAACACAATTCACTCTTTATTTTATTCTTCACAAACACAGCTGGCTTGTAGCCAGGACTTCTAACGCGTATGAAATACGACGAATGCTGGGGTCCGTGGCGGGTGGTGTCTGCTGAACCACAACAACAGTAGTAGAAACAAGACTGCTTGTGAGAATGGTTACTTGTTTTTCCTTCCCACAAACTGTAAGTAAGTTTATTCAGGTATACACAGATACAGTTACGAAGATTATCATACATGGCAGCATATGTGTAGAGAACCTAGGATAACCCAAAAGTCAGAGTGACAGTATTTCCATTGACTGACTTGGGTTATCCTAGGTTCTCTACACATATGCTGCTATGTATGATAATGTATGTAACTGTACTCACCTAATTGTGGTTGCAGGGGTCGAGACTCAGCTCCTGGCCCCGTGTATCTGAATAAACTTAGTTTACAGGAAGGAAAAATTCCCTTTTCCTCAAAGCATGAGGATTCTTAGGCAGTAAATAACCATGCGCTCAAAATTTTTCCCCTCCTGCCGAACCGTGTAATATCATCTTTACGTCGTGTAAGATGATAATGTGTCGCAAATCTTAAATCGTGCAATACCGGTAACGTGCAACATAATCTCGTGATAAATGACGTTCTACTGTATTATACCATTACTCACCACCCCCACACTGCCTGTCAACCTGTCAACACAAAAGGGGACCCATGTCTTCTTCCCCACAACCTCCTTCCTTTCCTTCATACCTACCTTCCTGCCTTCCTTCATTCCTTCCTTTATTTCTTCCTTCCTTTCTTACTTCTTTACTTTCCTTACTCTCATCTCTTCCTTCCTTCCTTTCTCTCTTTCTTTTTCTTAATTCCTTCCTTCTTCCTTTCCTCCTTCCTTCTTCTTTCCTTCCTTCCACTCATCTCTTCTTTTCTTCCTTCCTTCCTCTCATCTCTTCTTTCCTTCCTTCCTTACTTTCTTTCTTCCTTCCTTCTGGTATCCTGGGCATTTCTTTCGGTCCCAAACTCCTCAAAACCATGAAATTTATCTTCAGAGACACTTCCATCTGTGTTAGAGCTATCATTGAGGAAGAGAACAGTCCCAGATGCTCCAAGGAGTCAGATAATTCTTACCGCTAGGCATGCTGAACAAGGACTACTGAAATGGCGTTCCCACAATGCACCACTGGCTGACCACACAGACCCATTCTCTCACATGTAGGCCTACCAGCTTTCTCCTGCTTGATTAAAGGCCGCTAGAATTTAGGCATATAGATACGTCCAAAACAGTGGCTCGTAAGACGTATATATACGACCTTTTCTGACATACCTCAATTTTTGGCAAGATACGTAAATTACCACACTTTTAATTGAAAATGCAGTTACAACTGCATTTTATGGGAAAAGTAAACCAAATCATATTTTTTTCACAACCATATCAGAAACATTGATGGGAAGAGAGGAAACTGAACAAGTATCATCACCAGGAGCCAGATCAACCAGGTTGTGATGGATATATGGGTCATTGGGCCACTAACAGCAACAGCCTGGTTGACCAAACAAGCACCGAACAAGCCTGGCCCATGGCCAGGCTAAACGAGTAGAAAAGTCTCAGAATTCTGGTATATCAAAGGATATCATTATTTATTCAGTAGCTGTCTTCCCAGACATATGTAAACATCACAAATAAAAATGACCCTCTGATCAGTAATATTCCCACCCTTCCTTCAAAGTGCTGTACCTCAATCATCACCACAATTAGTGCCTCAATTATCACCCCTACAAACACTTCAATTATCAAAACAACCTGCCTTAAAATTATCACCACAATTCACACTATTATAATTATCACCACTACTGTCACTACAATAATTAACACTACTCGCACCACCATAATTATCACAAGTATTGGCACTACAATTATCAACACTAATTGCAAGTCCCTAATTATCAATGCAAATTTCACAATAATTATAACTATTATCGAAACCACCATAATTATCAAACCTGTCAATAACATTATCATCAATGACATCAGTTATTACCACCACCACCGAAACTACAATTCTCACCACTAACAGTACAACAGTAATCACCACTAAGAGTATTACATGCATCACCACTACCAGTACTACAGTTATCACCACTACCAGTACTACAGTTATCACCACTACCATTACTACGGTTATCACCACTACTAGTACTACAGTTATTACCACTACCAGTACTACAGTTATCACCACTACTAGTACTACAGTTATCACCACTACCAGAACTACAGTTATCACCACTACTAGTACTAAAGTTATCACCACTACTAGTATTACAGTTATCACCACTACAAGTACTACAGTTATCACCACTACCAGTTCTACAGTTATCACCACTACCAGTACTAAAGTTATCACCACTATTAGTACTACAGTTATCACCACTACCAGTACTAGTTATTATCACTACCAGCACATCATTTATCATCACTACTAGTACTTCAATTATCATCTCTTCTTGTATGTAATCAGTATTGATAATGTCTTTTCCAAGCCACCCTAGAGGTAGACATCGAGGCTCGTTTTTTTTATAGTGGTGTCCCAAGTAGGCCTAGTCCACTCTTCTCCTTTCAGCTGATGCTCACCTTCTCAACAGCTGTAAGCTTGAAGGAAGGCCTTAGCTTCTTCCTCAAGCTGAAATAAGGCCTTATCATTTTCTTTCTTCCGTTCCTGAAAATCGCGCTCTTCAAAATTTTTCAGGAACTTGGCAACTTCTGCTCTTTTATTCTTCTCGTAGGCCCAAGCTTTCTTCTCCTGATTCTTGCGTTGAGAGTCAGTCTTACGAAGAGCAAAATTCACCAATAACCACTGAGCATCGAAGGCATCAAAAATCTCTTCATATTCTGCCATCTTTCGTTCTTGTTTCTCTTTCTCAGCTTTACGCTGGGCCCAAGCACGAGCCTTTTCTCGGGAGCAGTTGGCTGCCAAGTTTCGAGCCTCAGCCACCATCAGAGCGCTAGGTTTCACAACACCTCGAGAATACATTCTGCAAGTGTTTGTCTTGAGACTTATACTACTGAAGGTTTGTAAGCAGTAGAGAGCAAGTTTTTCAGGATCACTGAGGTCTTCCAAAATGTTTATAGATTTACTTAGATTTAGTTAAATTATTAAATATAGTTAGGTTATAAAAGTGGAGCCTAACTATATTTAATAACTTAACTAAATCTTAGTAAATCTATCCACATTTGGAAGACCTCAGTGATCCTGAAAACTTGCTCTCTACTGCTTACAAACCTTCAGTAGTATAATCTCAAGACAAACACTTGCAGAATGTATTCTCGAGTGTTGTGAAACCTAGCGCTCTGATGGTGGCTGAGGCTCGAAACTGAGCCAACCGCTCCCGGGAAAAGGCTCGGCTTGGGCTCAGCGTAAGCTGAAAAGAGAGCAAGAACGAGATGGCAGAATATGAAGAGATTTTGATGCCTTCGATGCTCAGTGCTTATGGTGAATTTTGCTCTTGTAAGACTGAATCTCAATGGAAGAGTCACCAGAAGAAAGCTTGGGCCTACGAGAAGAATAAAAGAGCAGAAGTTGCAAAGTTCCTGAAAAAATTTGAAGAGCGCGAACTTCAGGAACAGAAGAAAGAAAATGATAAGGCCTTGATTCAGCTTCAGGAAGAAGCTCAGGCCTTCCTTCACTCTTACAGCTGTTGAGAAGGTGAGCATGAGCTGACAGGAGAAGAGTGGACTAGGCCTACTGGGGACACCACTATAAAAAAAACGAGCCTCGATGTCTACCTCTAGGGTGGCTTGGAAAAGACATTATCAATACTGATTACATACAAGAGCAGATAACTAAAGCACTAGTAGTGATGATAAATGATGTGGTGGTAGTGGTGATAAATGATGCTGGTAAGTGATGATAAATGATGTGCTGGTAGTGGTGATAAAGAATGTGCTGGTAGTGATGATAAATGATGTGCTGGTAGTGGTGATAAATGATGTACTGGAAGTGTGATAAATGAAGTACTAGTAGTGGTGATAATTGAAATGATAATAGTTTTCATAATTAAAGTGGTAATGATGATAACAGAAGTGCTACTAGTTTGATACGAGAAGTGTTGGTAGTGGTGACAACTGCAGTGATGGTAATTGTGATAATTGAAGTGATTTTAGTGGTAACAATTAAAGTGTCTGTAGGTAGTAGGTTGGTAGACAGTAACCGCCCAGGGAGGTACTACCGTCCTGCCAAGGGAGTGTAAAACGGAAACCTGTAATTGTTTTACATGATGGTAGGATTGCTGGTGTCTTTTCTGTCTCATAAACATGCAAGATTTCAGGTACGTCTTGCTACTTCTACTTAAACTTAGGTCACACTACACATTCATGTACAAGCATATATATACACACCAATCTGGGTTTTCTTCTATTTTCATACTAGTTCTTGTTCTTATTTCCTCTTATCTCCATGGGGAAGTGGAACAGAATTCTTCCTCCGTAAGCCATGCGTGTCCTAAGAGGCGACTAAAATGCCGGGAGCAATGGGCTAGTAACCCCTTCTCCTGAATAAACTACTAAATGTAAAAGGAGAAACTTTCATTTTTTCTTTTGGGCCACCCTGCCTCTGTGGGAAACCGCCGACGTGTTGAAAGAAGAAAGAAGAATTAAAGTGTGGAAATACATTTTTCGTGTGTTGTTCCACAAGGTTCCTTACTGGACCACTATTGTTCCTGCTACTAGACAGTGGGACATGTGGTTCTCCACAAGGTTCTGTACAGAACTGCTACTGTTCCTGAGATACACACACAATATATCTGACAAAATGAAAAGAACCCTCCCTAGCCCTGTTTGTGAATTATGTAAAGCTAATGAAAAAATAAATCTCGGAAAAGACAGGAAAAAAGCTTCATTTTCACCTAGACAAAGTACAAAGCTTATCATACAAGTGGCTATTGGAAATCAACCCCCAGGAAGTGCAAGGTTATGGCGAGCAACACCATAAGTGTTACAGTGACTCAGAGCATCCCAGGAGTAAACATGGTACCGAACATTTCTCCAGAAGTTAACATCAGCTGAGTAGCTTTTACGATAAATGTGAGAATTTCTAACCAAAAAATTATTAGCTTAAACAAATCTCAGTAATGAATCATATATGTACAACCATATATGAAACATCTATGATGCCTGTCCGAGTACGCAGCCTCGGCATGAAACCCACGTATGTTCAAATCTTTCTTTCTTCTTTCAACACGTCGGCCGTTTCCCACCGAGGCAGGGTGGCCCAAAAGGAAAAACGAAAGTTTTTCCTTTTACATTTAGTAATATATACAGGAGAAGGAGTTACTAGCCCCTTGCTCCCGGCATTTTAGTCGCCTCTTACGACACGCATGGCTTACGAAGGAAGAATTCGATTCCACTTCCCCATGGAGATAAGAGAAAATAAGAACAAGAACTAGTAAGAAAATAGAAGAAAACCCAGAGGGAAGTGAATTTATATGCTTGTACATGAATGTGTAGTGTGACCTAAGTGTAAGAAGAAGTAGCAAGATGTACCTGAAATCTTGCATGTTTATGAGACAGAAAAAAGAATCCAGCAATCCTACCATCATGTAAAACAATTACAGGCTTTCGTTTTACACTCACTTGGCAGGACGGTGGTACCTCCCTGGGCGGTTGCTGTCTACCAACCTACTACCTAGAATATGTTCAAATATGAGGCCTGGTCACAGACCAGGCCGCAGTTGCGTTGACCACTGGAATTCTCTCCAGGTAAACTCCAGGTAATATGTTAATAATTTAGACCAAAGGTCGGTGAACTTTTTTTTTTGGGTATTACCCCAAAACAAATCTGTATAAAGCGAAATTCCCCATTACTCATAAATCAACAGAATCCAGAAAGCACAAGAAGCATTCAAATTCAAAATAGTTTTCTGTATCCATTTGTATGAAGAATACAGTCATATAAGCTGAAAAGTGTATTATATATAATACAGCAACTTTAAAATTATAAGACAAAATTAACAAAATATTAAAAAGAAAAACAAATATTTTTGTGTGCAATTTCTGCTTACAGAGCCTTTATTACCCCAGAGATTTTCACTTTTACCCCATTTGGGGTAATTTAACCCGGTTCCTCAACCTCTTAACAGAAAGTGCAGCAAAATTTATTCCACAATAAAGGAAATGAACTATATGGATATACAGTAGACTGTCATTTAACACAATAGTTACGTTCCTGAAAACGCCATTAGGTAAAATCGTGTTACATAAACTGAAGAACTTAGGGAAAAAATAGGGTTACGTTCCTGAGAGCCCACAAAAAGCCAAACAACTTTTTTTTACACCAACAGATCTTACAAAAATAAAAGAGAATATGTAATTGTAGTTCATTACCGTGATGTATTATGTTGTTTTTACTGCTTAAGACTACAAATGTAACAGAAATAATAGCATTTGTTACCTTAAATTGTGGGTGCTGGTGTTTGTTAATGATTGTGAAGAGAGTGGAGAGTTATGCTGTGGCCCTACTGGGCTGAGGTGGATGGTAGAGGTTATGGAACTGAAGTCGATGGTTGTACTGTCTAACTTTTAAGTCATTCAGTAAGACAGTCAAGTCATTCAGTAAGTCACTCTGTAAGTCAGACAAGTCATACAGTAAGTCACTCAGTCAGTCAAGCCATTCAGTAAGTCAGTCAAGTCATTCAGTAAGTCAGTCAAGTCATTCAGTAAGTCAGTCAAGCCATTCAGTAAGTCAGTCAAGTCATTAAGTAAGTCAAGTCATTCAGTAAGTCATTCAGTAAGTCATTCAGGAAGTCAGTCAAGTCATTCAGCAAGTCAGTCAAGTCATCCAGTAAGTCAGTCAAGCCATTCAGTAAGTCAATCAAGCCATTCAGTAAGTCAGTCAAGCCATTCAGTAAGTCAGTCAAGTCATTCAGTAAGTCAGTCAAGCCATTCAGTAAGTCAAAGTCATTCAGTAAGTCAGTCAAGCCATTCAGTAAGTCAGACAAGTCATTCAGTAAGTCAGTCAAGCCATTTAGTAAGTTAGTCAAGCCATTCAGTAAGTCAGTCAAGCCATTCAGTAAGTCAGTCAAGCCATTCAGTAAGTCAGTCAAGCCATTCAGTAAGTCAGTCAAGTCATTCAGTAAGTCAGTCAACTTATTCAGTAAGTCAGTCAGGCCATTCAGTAAGTCAGTCAAGTAATTCAGTAAGTCAGTCAAGTCATTCAAGTCATTCAGTAAGTCAGTCAAGTCATTCAGTAAGTCAGTCAAGTTATTCAGTAAGTCAGTCAAGTCATTCAGTAAGTCAGTCAAGTCATTCAGTCAGTCAAGTCATTCAGTAAGTCAAGTCATTCAGTAAGTCAAGTCATTCAGTAAGTCAGTCAAGTCATTCAGCAAGTCAGTCAAGCCATTCAGTAAGTCAGTCAAGTAATTCAGTAAGTCAGTCAAGTCATTCAACAAGTCAGTCAGTCAGTAAGTCAGTCAAGTCATTCAGTAAGTCAGTCAAGTCATTCAGTAAGTCAGTCAAGTCATTCAGTCAGTCAAGTCATTCAGTAAGTCAGTCAAGTCATTCAGCAAGTCAGTCAAGTCATTAAGTCACTCAGTAAGTCAGTCAAGCCATTCAATAAGTCAGTCAAGCCATTCAGTAAGTCATTCAAGTCATTCAGTAAGTTAGTCAAGTCATTCAGTAAGTCAGTCAAGTCATTCAGTAAGTCACTCAGCAAGTCAGTCAAGCCATTCAGTAAGTCAGTCAAATATTTCAGTAAGTCAGTCAAGTCATTCAGTCAGTCAGTCAAGTCATTCAGTAAGTCAGTCAAGTCAGTCAAGGCATTTAGTAAGTCAGTCAACTCATTCAGTAAGTCAGTCATGTCATTCAGTAAGTCAGTCAAGTCATTCAGTAAGTCAGTCAAGGCATTTAGTAAGTCAGTCAACTCATTCAGTAAGTCAGTCAAGCCATTCAGTAAGTCAGTCAAGCCATTCAGTAAGTCAGTCAATCCATTCAGTAAGTCAGTCAAGTCATTCAGTAAGTCACTCAGTAAGCCAGACAAGTCATTTAGTAAGTCACTCAAAAAGTCAGTCAAGCCATTCAGTAAGTCAGTCAAGCCATTCAGTAAGTCAGTCAAGTTATTCAGTAAGTCAGTCAAGCCATTCAGTAAGTCAGTCAAGTCATTCAGTAAGTCGGTCAAGTCATTCAGTAAGTCACTCAGTAAGCCAGACAAGTCATTTAGTAAGTCACTCAAAAAGTCAGTCAAGCCTTCAGTAAGTCAGTCAAGCCATTCAGTAAGTCAGTCAAGCCATTCAGTAAGTCAGTCAAGTCATCCAGTAAGTCAGTCAAGCCATTCAGTAAGTCAGTCAAGCCATTCAGTAAGTCAGACAAGCCATTCAGTAAGTCAGTCAAGCCATTCAGTAAGTCAAAGTCATTCAGTAAGTCAGTCAAGCCCTTCAGTAAGTCAGTCAAGACATTTAGTAAGTCAGTCAACTCATTCAGTAAGTCAGTCAAGCCATTCAGTAAGTCAGACAAGTCATTCAGTAAGTCAGACAAGTCATTCAGTAAGTCAGTCAAGTCATTCAGTAATTCAGTAAGTCAGTCAAGTAATTCAGTAAGTCAGTCAAGTCATTCAGTAAGTCGGTCAAGCCATTCAGTAAGTCAGTCAAGCCATTCAGTAAGTCAGTCAAGCCATTCAGTAAGTCAGTCAAGCCATTCAGTAAGTCAATCAGTGTCTCGATTTTCTTCGTAATTCCTAGACTTGAAAACTTAAACCTTTTCTTGTCACTTGCAGGAACATGTGTATGCTCACTGCGTGCCATGATTGCTTAGCAGATTTATCAAAATGCAATGAAAATAAGAAAATGTATGTAAATAAACAGAGCGAGCTTCCCGTGTATTGTCGTCCTAAACGGGTATGAGCCAAACTGAAAGCTGGGAGGGTGATGTGGTTGGGTGTAGGTGGCTGAGGGTGGCGGGAGATAGTAGTAGGACTCCCCCCACTGACTCAATGATGTAACCCACCCCGGGCGACCATGCGCTCAAAAATTTTTCCCCTCCGCAAACCGTGTAAAGTTAATTTTACGTAGTTAGATAAAAATGTGCCGCAATTCTTCAATCGTGCAATACCCAAATCGGGCCTCATAAACCCGTGCTAAATGACGGTCTACTGTAGTAAAACAAATGTATCTGACTATATTAGAGGATAAAAGAATCAGGGGAGATATGATTATGACATAGATGTTCCAACGTTTTCATGGGCAGGATAAAACAAGGACTGAGAAAAGATTGGAGAGGAGCAAAACAGGTATAAGAGGGAACAAGATAAAAAAAACATTTCATGAAGAAGGATTAAAAAACAAAGCATCACTTATGAACAAGTACAGTGGTACCTCGAGTTACGATGGTCCCCAAAATCGCCCTTTTATGTAAGTTTATTTTTTTAAATGCTTTTGTAGGTATATTTTTGGGGGTGTAAAAGGACTAGTCTATTTTACATTATTCCTTATGGGGATAAATTCGTTTGGTAATGGCACTTGAACAGCATTCTCGAACGAAAAAATATCGTAACTCGAGGTACCACTGTATTTAAAAATACAGTCATTAATAAACAAAAATTAAAAAAAAAAAAAAAAATTGTATAAAAACAAAAGTTAAAAAGCAAAAAATCCTTCATGATCAAAAATTAAAAAGCTAAAAAAAATTCCATGAACAAAATAAATCATCTGTGAACATAAATTAAAAAAAATTGTTCATGAACAAGAAAAAAAATAATAAATATAAATAAAAATAAAGAAAAGGTTAATTAACAAGCAAAAAAATAAAAAAAATTATTGACGAGAATGAATAAAAAATCGCTGATAAAGAAGAAATAACACAATACAGTGGACCCCCGAGTTTCGTACACCCCGGAAATCGTACAATTATGTAAGTATAATTTTGTAAGTGCTTGTGGAATTGTATTTTTGGGGGTCTGAAATAGACTAACCTACGTGACATTTTTCCTTAAGGGAGTAAATTCGTTCAGTAATGGTGCTTGAGCAGACTTCAGGAGTGAAGTTTTTACGAAACTCGGGGGTCCACTGTATTGTACTTACAAAAAATAAAAAAATACATATAAAAATAAAAGGATACGTGTGGTATACCTGGGGAATACCTAATGTATACCTGGAGTATACCTGTGGGATACCTGGACAATACCTGGGATATAACTGGTGTTACGGCCCCCTACCTAACAATGGTAGTTAGGTAATTACCTCACCGGCCGGCAGTCAAGGGGTTACGTCATCAGACCTTATGTTTGACTGCCGGGCCGGCTTGACTGACAGTGTCATCGAGACTCTCCCCTATTTAACACTGGAGAGTCCACCAGCTCACTGATATACTACTGGAGTTCGTCAGTCAGACCTGCATGAGAGTTGCAGTGTGGTGCTGGTGACAAGCTCCCTGACATACTACTGGAGTTCGCCAGTCAGACCTGCGTGAGAGTTGCAGACTCATGCAGTGTGGTGCTGGTGATAGCCTACAACATGGAGAGCGGCAAGGTCACCAGAATCTACTATGTACCTGCGACGATGTACCTGAGATTGTTTACCCGGAGATTGTTAACCGGAGTGTCAGGGTTTTAGTGATATCCAGAGAGTTTGTGACGGTGGCACGACACAGGTTGAGTCGTGTATTTGGGGTGTCATAACGCGGTGCAAAGGCTTTACTTGAGAATGTGTTCATGTTACAGGGGGCGTGTCGTGAGACACAGAGACGGTGTCGTGTGACACAGGGAAGGTGTCTTATGTGCACAGAGAGAAGGGTGTCGTGTGACACAGAAGAGAAGGCGTGTCGGGTGACACCGGGGGCGTGTCATGTGACACAGAGAACGAGTGTCATGGGACCCCGTGAGAAGGCGTGCCATAAGACAGAGACAAGGGTGTCTGAGGACACGGTGGAGAAGGAGTTTCATGACAAGGTGTGGTAGTGTCCTGCGTGACACTAGAAGATGGCAGCGACTTGACACTACACCGAATACTTGATTTTACTTGTGACTTTTATCTTGTACTGTGATTTTGTGTAAATATGTTTTTACACAGATTATTAGATTATATGTTTTTATTCAGATTATATGCTTTTATATTAATAATATATATTTAATATAATAAAAATCTGAAAAATGAGATTTTACTTAGTATCCCAAACAGTCGTTTATTACAAATGCTTCTTTATTTGTAATAACTGGAGTATACATGAAGTATATTTAAACGATACCTAGAGTATACCAAGAATATACATGGATCATACCTGGAGGATACCTAGAACATATCTGGAGAATACCTAGAATATACCTCAAGGATACCTACATTATACCTGGAGTATTCATACAGTATTCCTGGAGTATACCAGAGGTATAATTGGATTATGCCTAGAGGATACCTAGAGTATGCCTGGAGTATACCTAGTGGATGCCTGGAGTGTACCTGGAGCATACCTGGATGATACCTAGGGTATACCTGGACTATACCTAAGTATTCCTGGAGTATACCTAAAGTATACCTATAGTATACCTAAAATATACCTGGATTATACCCAGTGTATACCTGGAGTATACAAGTATACCTACAGTAAACATTGAGAATACATGGAGTATACCTAGAATATATCTGGAGTATACCTAGAGTATACCCAGAGTATACCCAGAGTATACCCAGAATATCCCAGGAGTATACCTAGAGTATACCCAGAGTGTCCCTGGAGTATACCTAAACTATACCTTAAGTAAATCTGGAGTATATCTGATGTAAACTTACAGAATACCTAAAAAATATCTGGAGTATACCTGGAGAATACCTAGAGTATACCTGAAGAGTGTTCCAGGGGTAAACATCACCCCCCCCCAGGGACTGGTCAGTGACCAGGCCTGGTGGTGGTGTTGGATCAGGACCTGATCAACCAGGCTGTTACTGCCGGCCACATCTACACCAACGTACGAACCATAACCCACTTTTTAATAAAATAAAATAAAAAATTTGAAGTGAAAAAAATGAAGAAAAATAAGATTAAAATTTTAAAAAAATATATATAATTATCCAAAAGAAGAAAACTAAAATGAGAAATTAAAAAAAAGACATAAAAAAACAAACTGACAAAACAAATAAAACAAAAACCTGCAAATAAAGACTAAAATAAAATATAGTTCTTAAGTAATTAGATTTTTCAATTATCACCACTATTGACACAATTATAATTATCACCACTACTGACATTATCATAATTATCACCACTACTGACACTATTATAATTATCAACACTACTGACACTATTATAATTATAACCACTACTGACACTATTATAATTATCACCACTATACTGACACTATTATAATTATCACCACTACTAACACTATTATAATTATCACAACTACTGACATTATCATAATTATTACCATTACCAGTACTACAGTTATCACCACTACCAACACATCATTTATCACCACTACCAGCACATCATTTATCATCACTACCAGCACATCATTTATCACCACTAACAGCATATTTATCACCACTACCAGCACATCATTTATCACCACTACCAGCACATCATTTATCACCACTACCAGCACATCATTTATCACCACTACCAGCACATCATTTATCACCACTACCAGCACATCATTTATCACCACTACCAGCACATCATTTATCACCACTACCAGCACATCATTTATCACCACTACCAGCACATCATTTATCATCACTACTAGTACTTCAGTTATCAACTCTTCTTGTAATATAATTATCACCACTACTGACATTATCATAATTATCACCACTACTGACACTATTATAATTATAACCACTACTGACACTATTATAATTATAACCACTACTGACACTATTATAATTATCACCACTATACTGACACTATTATAATTATCACCACTATACTGACACTATTATAATTATCACCACTACTGACATTATCAAAATTATCACCATTACCAATACTACAGTTATCACCACTACCAGCACATCATTTACCACCACTACCAGCACATCATTTATCACTACCAGCACATCATTTATCACCACAACCAGCACATTTATCATCACTACCAGCACATCATTTATCACCACTACCAGCACATCATTTATCACCACTACCAGCACATCATTTATCACTACTACCAGCACATCATTTATCACTACTACCAGCACATCATTTATCATCACTACTAGTACTTCAGTTATCAACTCTTCTTGTATATAATCAGTACTGATAATGTCTTTTCCAAGCCACCCTAGAGGTAGACATCAAAGCTCGTTTTTTTTATAGTGGTGTCCCCAGTAGGCCTAGTCCACTCTTCTCCTGTCAGCTCATGCTTACCTTCTCAACAGCTGTAAGCTTGAAGGAAAGCCTTAGCTTCTTCTTCAAGCTGAAACAAGACCTTATCATTTTCTTTCTTCCGTTCCTGAAGTTTGCGCTCTTCAAAATTTTTCAGGAACTTGGCAACTTCTGCTCTTTTATTCTTCTCGTAGGCCCAAGCTTTCTTCTGGTGACTCTTCCATTGAGATTCAGTCTTACGAAGAGCAAAATTCACCAATAAGCACTGAGCATCGAAGGCATCAAAAATCTCTTCATATTCTGCCATCTTTCGTTCTTGCTTCTCTTTTTCAGCTTTACGCTGAGCCCAAGCACGAGCCTTTTCCCGGGAGCGGTTGGCTGCCAAGTTTCGAGCCTCAGCCACCATCAGAGCGCTAGGTTTCACAACACCTCGAGAATACATTCTGCAAGTGTTTGTCTTGAGACTTATACTACTGAAGGTTTGTAAGCAGTAGAGAGCAAGTTTTTCAGGATCACTGAGGTCTTCCAAAATATTTATAGATTTACTTAGATTTAGTTAAGTTATTAAATATAGTTAGGTTATAAATGGAGCCTAGACTAGAATTAATTGCAACTAAATCTTGTTAAACTTCAATTGAAGACCTCAGTATCAAACACTTGCCACTGTCACTCTCAGTGTTGCTCAGAACCTAGCAGCTGATTCTGAGGTTGATTGGAGCCAACGCTCCGTGGAGGCTGTGCTTGGGCTCAGGAAAGCTGTCAAGAGAGCAAGAACTGAAAGATGGCAGAATATGAAGAGATTTTGATGCCTTGATGCTCAGTGCTATTGGTGAATTTGCTCTTCGTAGACTGACTCTCAACGCAAGAATCAGAAGAAGAAAGCTTGGGCCTAAGATGAATAAAGAGCAGAAGTGCCAAGTTCCTGAAAACTTGAAGAGCGCGAATATCAGGAATGGAAGAAAGAAAATGATAAGGCCTTGTTTCAGCTTGAGGAAGAAGCTAAGGCTTTCCTTCAAGCTTACAGCTGTTGAAAGGTAGCATGAGCTGACAGGAAAGAGTGGACTAGCCTACCGGAACCACTATAAAAAACGAGCCTATGCTACCTCTAGGTGCTTGAAAAGATATTATCAATACTGATTACATACAAGAGGAGATAACTAAAGCACTAGTAGTGATAAATGATGTGCTGGTAGTGATGATAAATTATGTGCCGGTAGTGGTGATAAAGAATGTGCTGGTAGTGATGATAAATGATGTGCTGGTAGTGGTGATAAATGATGTGCTGGAAGTGTGATAAATGAAGTACTAGTAGTAGTGATAAATGTGCTGGTAGGGGTGATAACTGAAATACTATTTGTGATGATATTTGATGTGGTGATAGTGGTGATAAATGATGTGTTGGTAGGGATGATAACTGGAGTACTAGTAGTGATGATAATTGAAATGCTAATAGTTTTCATAATTAACCCTTTGACTGTTTCGGTCGTATATATACGTCTTACGAGCCAATGTTTTGGAGGTATTTATATGCCTAAATTCTAGCGGCCTCAAATCAAGCAGGAGAAAGCTGGTAGGCCCACATGTGAGAGAATGGGTCTGTGTGGTCAGTGTGCGCAGTATAAAAAAAATCGGGCAGCCACTGGTGCATTGTGGGAACACCATTTCAGGAGTCCTTTTTCAGCATGCCTAGCGGTAAGAATTATTTGACTCCTTGGCGCATCTGGGACATTTCTCTTCCTCAATGATAGTTCTAACACAGATGGAAGTGTGTCTGAAGATAAATTTCATGGTTTTGAGGAGTTTGTGACCGAAAGCAATGTCCAGGATACCAGAAGGAAGGAAGGAAGGAAGAAAGAAAGAAAGAAAGTAAGGAAGGAAGAGATGTGAGGAAGGAAGGAAGGAAGGAAAAAAGAGATGAGAGGAAGGAAGGAAGGAAAGAAGAGATGAGAGGAAGGAAGGAAAGAAGTAAGGAAGGAGGAAAGGAAGAAGGAAGGAAGGAAGGAACAAAAGTAAGAAAGGAAGGAAGAAATAAAGGAAAAAATGAAGGAAGAAAGGCGGGAAGGAAGAGATGAGAGGAAGGAAATATGTAAGAAAGAAAGGAAGGCGGGAAGGAAGAGATGAGAGGAAGGAAATATGTAAGAAAGGAAGGAAGGTGGGAAGGAAGAGATGAGAGGAAGGAAATATGTAAGAAAGGAAGGCAGAAAGGAAGGAATGAAGGAAAAAAGGAAGCTAGGAAGGTAGGTATGAAGGAAAGGAAGGAGGTTGTGGAGAAGAAGACATGGTCCCCTTTTGTGTTGACAGGTTGACAGGCAGTGTGGGGTGGTGAGTAATGGTATAATATGTCATTTTGACAGCTGCCTCACCCTGACTCAGCAAATTTAGATGTCCCCACACACACACACAGATTTATCAAAATGCAATGAAAATAAGAAAATGTATGTAAATAAACAGAGCAAACTTCCCGAGTATTGTCATCCTAAACGTGTATGAGCCAAACTGAAGGCTGGGAGGGTGATGTGGGTGGGTGCAGGTGGCTGAGGGTGGCGGGGGATAGTAGTAGCACTCCCCCACTGACTCAATGATGTAACCCACCCCGGGCGACCATGCACTCAAAATTGTTTCCCCTCCTGCAAACCGTGTAAAGTTAATTTTACATAGTTAGATAAAAAATGTGCCGCAATTCTTCAATCGTGCAATACCCAAATCGTGCCACATATACTCGTGCTAAATGACGGTCTACTGTAGTAAAACATATGTATCTGACGATATTGGAGGAAAAAAGAACCAGGGGAGATATGATTATGACGTAGATGTTCCAACGTTTTCATGGGCAGGATAAAACAAGGACTGAGAAAAGACTGGAGAGGAGCAAAAGAGGTATAAGAGGAAACAAGATAAAAAATACATTTCATGAAGAAGGATTAAAAAAATAAAGCATCACTTATGAACAAGTATTTAAAAATACAAAGTCATTAATGAACAAAAATTATAAAAACAAAAAAATTGTATAAAAACAAAAGTTAAAAAGCAAAAAATCATTCATGATCACAAATTAAAAAGCTAAAAAAATTCCATGAACAAAAAAAAAAATTAAAAAATTGTTCATGAACAAGAAAAAAATAATAAATAATAAAAAATAAAGAAAAGGTTAATTAACAAGCAAAAAAATATAAAAAATTATTGACGAGAATGAATAAAAAATCGCTGATAAAGAAGAAATAACACAATATTGTACTTACAAAAAATAAAAAAATACATATAAAAATAAAAGGATACCTGTGGTATACCTGGGGAATACCTAATGTATACCTGGAGTAAACCTGAGGTATACCTGGGGAATACCTAATGTATACCTGGAGTATACCTGTAGTATACCTGGACAATACCTGGGGTATAACTGAAGTACATGTATACATGAAGTATATTTAAAGGATACCTAGAGTATACCAAGAATATACATGGATCATACCTGGTGGATACCTAGAACATATCTGGAGAATACCTAGAATATACCTGGAGTATTCATACAGTATACCTGGAGAATACCAGAGGTATAATTGGATTATGCCTACAGGATATCTGGAGTATACCTGGAAGATACCTGGATGATACCTAGAGTATACCTGGACTATACCTAAGTATTCCTGGAGTATACCTAAAGTATATCTGGAGTATACCTATAGTATACCTAAAATATACCTGGATTACACTCAGTGTATACATTCAGTATACAAGTATACCTACAGTAAACATTGATAATACATGGAGTATACCTAGAGTATACAGTGGACCCCCGAGTTTCGTAAAAACTTCACTCCTGAAGTCTGCTCAAGTGCCATTCCCGAACGAATTTACTCCCTTAAGGAAAAATTTCACGTAGGTTAGTCTATTTCAGACCCCCAAAAATACACTTCCACAAGAACTTACAAAATTATACTTACATAATTGCACGATTTCCGGGGTATTCGTTAACCGAGGGTCCACTGTATCTGGAGTATACCCAGAGTATACCCTGAGTATACCTGGAGTATACCTAGAGTAACCCTGGAGTATACCTAGAGTAACCCTGGAGTATACCTAGAGTATACCAAGAGTATACCTAGAGTATACCTAGAGTATACCTAGAGTATACCTAGAGTATACCTAGAGTACACCTAGAGTAAATCTGGAGTATATCTGATGTAAACTTACAGAATACTACCTAAAAAATATCTGGAATATACCTGGAGAATACCTAGAGTATACCTGAAGAGTGTTCCAGGGGTAAACAACCCCCCAGGGACTGGTCAATGACCAGGCCTGCTGGTGGTGTTGGATCAGGACCTGATCAACCAGGCTGTTACTGCCGGCCACACCTACACCATCGTACGAACCATAACCCACTTTAATTTAATAAAATAAAAAAATATTAAAAATAAAAATTAAATATCCAAAGGAAAAGAAATAAAAAAAACAACTGACAAATTAGAAAACTTATAAAGACAAAGAAATAAATAGTACAAAATAACCATATTATATAATAAATATAATAACACATAAATATCAGCATAACTGACAATATAAATTACAACTACTGACATAATAAACACCATACTGAAAATATAAATAAATAATACCACTATGACTATATAATTATCACCACTATGACAATAATTAATATCACCACTATTGACATAATATAATTATCACCACTACTGACAAAACAATATAATATAACAAAAATAACCACTACGACATATAATTACAGAATAATATAATTATCACCACTATTGACATAATATAATTATCACCACTACTGACATAATAATTATCACCACTATGACACTATATAATTATCACCACTACTGACATATAATTATCACCACTATGACATATATTATCACCACTACTGACACTATATAATTATCATCCACTATGACACTATGACATATCATAATTATCACCACTACTGACACTATATAATACCACTACTGACATTATATCACCACTACTGACATTATCATAATTATCACCACTACTGACATATATAATATACTACACCACCTACTGACACTAATATAATTATCACCACTACTGACAATTATAATTATCACCACTATGACATAATATAATTATCACCACTACTGACATTATCATAATTATCACCACTACTGACATTATCATAATTATTCACCACTACTGACAAATATAATTTCACCACTAGAACAAATTATCACCACTACCATACAAATTATCACCACTACTGACATATAATAAATTATCACCACTACTGACACTAATATAATTATCACCACTACTACAGTTATTCACCACTATTCAATAATTATCACCACTACATCTACTCACCACTACAGTACTACAGATATAACTCACCACTAGAACAACAGTTATCACCACTACCGAGTACTACAGTTATCACCACACCAGTACTACAGATATACCACTACGAACAACAGTTATCACCACTACCAGTACTACAGTTATCACCACTACCAGCACATCAGTTATCATCACTACCAGTACTACAGTTATCACCACAACCAGTACTACAGTTATCACCACAACCAGTACTACAGTTATCACCACAACCAGTACTACAGTTATCACCACTACCAGTACTCACCACTTGATCACCATTATTCACATACTACAGTTATCACCACTACCAGTACTACAGTTATCACCACTACCAGTACATCAGTTATCACCACTACCAGTACTACAGTTATCACCACTATGAGTACATCAGTTATCACCACTATGAGTACATCAGTTATCACCACACCCAGTACTACAGTTATCACCACTATTCGTACTACAGTTATCACCACTATTCGTATTACAGTTATCACCACTACCAGTACTACAGTTATCACCACTACCAGTACTACAGTTATCACCACTACCAGTACATCAGTTATCACCACTACCAGTACATCAGTTATCACCACTACCAGTACATCAGTTATCACCACTACCAGTACATCAGTTATCACCACTACGAGTACATCAGTTATCACCACTACCAGTACTACAGTTATCATAACTACTAGTACTACAGTTATCACCACCACAAGCACATCAGTTATCACCACTACCAGTATTAAAGTTATCCCCACTACCAGCAGTACAGTTATCACCACGATGAGTACATCAGTTATCACCACAACCAGTACTACAGTTATCACCACTATTCGTTCTATAGTTAACACCACTACAAGTACTACTAGTTATCACCACTACCAGTACATCAGTTATCACCACTACCAATACTACAGTTATCACCACAACCAGTACTACAGTTATCAGCACTATTCATACTACAGTTATCACCACTAACAGTACTACAGTTATCACCACTACCAGTACATCCGTTATCACCACTACCAGTACATCAGTTATCACCACTACTAGTACTACAGTTATCACCACTACAAGCACATCAGTTATCACCACTACATGTACTACAGCTATCACCACTACCAGTACATCAGTTATCACCACTACCAGTACTACAGTTATCACCACTACCAGTATTACAGATATCACCACTACCAGTACATCAGCTATCACCACAACCAGTACTACAGTTATCACCACTACCAGTACTACAGTTATCACCACAACCAGTATTACAGTTATCACCACAACCAGTACAACAGTTATCATCACTACCAGTACATCAGTTATCACACTACCAGTACTACAGTTATCACCACTACCAGTACATCAGTTATCACCACTACCAGTACATCAGTTATCACCACTACCAGTACATCAGTTATCACCACTACCAGTACATCAGTTATCACCACTACAATACTACAGTTATCACCACTGGTAGTAGTTATCACCACTACTAGTACTACAGTTATCACCACTACAAGTACATCAGTTATCACCACTACCAGTACTAAGTTATCACCACTACCAGTACTACAATTATCACCAATACCAGTACATCAGTTATCACCACTACTTGTACTACAGTGATCACCACTACTTGTACTACAGTGATCACCTCTACAAGCATATCAGTTATCACCACTACCAGTACTACAGTTATCACCACTACCAGCACATCAGTTATCACCACTACCAGTACATCAGTTATCACCACTACCAGTATATCAGTTATCACCACTACCAGTACCACAGTTATTACCACTACCAGCACATCAGTTACCACCACTACCAGTACTACAGTTATCACCACTACCAGCACATCAGTTATCACCACTACCAGTACATCAGTTATCACCACCACCAGTACTACAGTTATCACCACTACCAGTACATCAGTTATCACACAACCAGTAGTACAGTTATCACTACTACCAGCACATCAGTTATCACCACTACTAATACTAGTTATCACCACTACCAGTACTACAGTTATCAGCACTACAGTTATCACCAATACTAGTATGTACATCAGTTATCACCACTACCAGTACTACAGTTATCACCACTACTAGTACTACAGTTATTACCACTACCATTACTACAGTTATCACCACAACCAGTACTACAGTTACCACTACCAGTACTACAGTTATCACCACTACCAGTATTACAGTTATCACCACTATCAGTACTATAGTCATCACCACTACCAGTACTACAGTTATCACCACTACTAGTACATCAGTTATCACCACTACCAGTACTACAGTTATCAGCTCTATAGTTATCACCACTTCTAGTACATCAGTTATCACCACTACTAATACTACAGTTATCACCACTACCATTACTACAGTTATCACCACTACTAGTACTACAGTTATTACCACTACCATTACTACAGTTATTACCACTACCAGTACTACAGTTATTAAAATTACCACATCATTTATCACTACCAGTACAACAGTTATCACAACTACCAGTACTACAGTTATCACCACTACTAGTACTACAGTTATTACCACTGCCAGTACTACAGTTATTACCACTACCAGTACTACAGTTATTAAAACTACCACATCATTTATCACTACCAGTACAACAGTTATCACCACTAACAAACTAACTGTAGTTATCATCACTATTAGTACATCAGTTATCACCACTACCAGCACATCATTTATCATCACTACTAGTACTTCAGTTATCACCTCTTCTTGTATGTAATCATTATTGATAATGTCTTTTCCAAACCACCCAAGAGGTAGACATCGAGTCTCGTTTTTTTATAGTGGTGTCCCCAGTAGGCCTAGTCCACTCTTCTCCTCTCACTTTATGCTCACCTTCTCAACAGCTGTAAGAGTGAAGGAAGGCCTTAGCTTCTTCCTGAAGCTGAATCAAGGCCTTATCATTTTCTTTTCTGTTCCTGAAGTCGCTTTCAATTTCAGGACTTTGCACTTCTGCTCTTTATTCTTCACAGCTTTTCTGCGACTCTTCCGCTGAGATTCAGTCTTAAAGAGCAATTCACCAATGAGCTGCCGAAAGCATCAAAATCTCTTCATATTGCCATCTGTCTGCTCTCTTTCTGCTTACGTGGCAGCTACGAGCTCTTCCGAGCTGCTGGCTGCCACAGTTGTCACCGAGCACACCTCAAGTCTTGAGACTTCATACACATTTCAGGAGAGTAGTCACGATCTCAAGGTGTGATAGATTTACTTAGATTTAGTTAAGCTATAAATATATTAGGTATAAAATTGGTCCAATATATTGAATAATTTAACTAAATTTAGTAAATCTATCCAATATTTTGGAAGACCTAGTGAGCCTGAAAATTTGCTCTTACTGCTACAAACTCTTAGTAGTATAAGTTCAAGACAAACACTGCAGAATGTATTCTCGAGGTGCTTAGTGAGAAACCGAGCGCCTGATGGTGGCTGAGGCTCGAACTTGGCAGCCAACCGCTCCTCGGAAAAGGCTCTGCTTGGGCCCAGCGTAAAGCTGAGAAAGCAGGAAGCAAGAACGAAAGATGGCAGAATATGAAGAGATTTTTGATGCCTTCGACGCTCAGTGCTCATTGGTGAATTTTGCTCTTCGTAAGACTGACTCTCAACGAAAGAGTCAGCAGAAGAAAGCTTGGGCCTACGAGAAGAATAAAAGAGCAGAAGTTGCTAAGTTCCTGAAAAATTTTGAAGATCGCGAACTTCAGGAACGGAAGAAAGAAAATGATAAGGCCTTGTTTCAACTTGAGGAAGAAGCCAAGGCCTTCCTTCAAGCTTACAGCTGTTGAGCTGAGCATCATCTGAGAGGAGAAGAGTGTACTAGGCCTACTGGGGACACCACTATAAAAAAAAACGAGCCTCGATGTCTACCTCTAGGGTGGCTTGGAAAAGACATTATCAATAATGATTACATACAAGAAGTGGAGATAACTGAAGTACTAGTAGTGATGATAAATTATGTGCTGGTAGTGGTGATAACTGAAATACTAGTAGTGATGATATATGATGTGGTGGTAGTGGTGATAAATGATGTGCTAGTAGTGATGATAAATGATGTGCTGGTAGGGGGTGATAACTGAAATACTAGTAGTGATAACTGAAATGCTAGTAGTTTGATAAGAGAAATGTTGGTAGTGGTGATAATTGCAGTGCTGGTAATTGTGATAACTGAAGTGATTTTAGTGGTGACAATTAGTGTCAAAAAACAACATTTTTAGTGTGTTGTTCCACAAGGTTCCTTACTGGACTGCTATTGTTCCTGCTACTAGATAGTGGGACGTGTGTTGTTCTACAAGGTTCCTTACTGGACCACTGTTGTTCCTGCTACTAGATAGTGGGACATGTGTTGTTCCACAAGGTTCCTTACTGGACAACTATTGTTCCTGCTACTAGACAATGGGACGTGTGTTGTTCCACAAAGTTTCCTTACTGGACCACAATTGTTCGTGCTACTAGACAGTGGGACGTGTGTTGTTCCACAAGGTTCCTTACTGTACGACTACTGTTCCTGCTACTAGACAGTGGGACGTGTGGTTCTCCACAAGGTTCTGTATTGAACCGCTACTGTTCCTGAGATACATAAACAATATACAGTCATACCTCGGTTAACAATGTTGTCGGATAACGATAATTTCGGTTAACGATATTTTTGACGTAAAAAAAATGATTGCGGTTAACGATGTTTGCTTCGGTTAACGACATTCGTACCGGACGTGTCCGCGTGGCGCCCAGCTGAGCGCGCACTCCAGGGAGCGTCAGTGTGCTATTGTTTACAAGCGAGAGCGACCACCACCCACTCCATCCAAGCATTTATACCAGTATATTGTCATTATTCCACTGTTTTTAGTGGTTGCAACTGCTAAATAAGCTACCATGGGTCCAAAGAAAGCTCCTAGTGCCAGCCCTGTGATAAAGAGTGTAGCATTCATGCAGGGAGTGTAGCATTCATGCAGGGAGTGTAGCATTCATGCAGGGAGTGTAGCATTCATGCAGGGAGTGTAGCATTTATGCAGGGAGTGTAGCATTTATGCAGGGAGTGTAGCAGGCATGCAGGGAGTGTAGCAGGCATGCAGGGAGTATAGCAGGCATGCAGGGAGTGTAGCAGGCATGCAGGGAGTGTAGCAGGCATGCAGGGAGTGTAGCAGGCATGCAGGGAGTGTAGCAGGCATGCAGGGAGTGTAGCAGGCATGCAGAGAGTGTAGCAGGCATGCAGGGAGTGTAGCAGGCATGCAGGAGTATAGCAGGCATGCAGGGAGTGTAGAAGACATGCAGGAGTGTAGCAGGCATGCAGGAGTGTAGCAGGCATGCAGGGAGTGTAGCAGGCATGCAGAGAGTGTAGCAGGCATGCAGGGAGTGTAGCAGGAATGCAGGGAGTGTAGCAGGCATGCAGAGAGTGTAGCATTCATGCAGGAGTGTAGCATTCATGCAGGGAGTGTAGCATTTATGCAGGGAGTGTAGCATTTATGCAGGGAGTGTAGCAGGCATGCAGGGAGTGTAGCAGGCATGCAGGGAGTATAGCAGGCATGCAGGGAGTGTAGCAGGCATGCAGGGAGTGTAGCAGGCATGCAGGGAGTGTAGCAGGCATGCAGGGAGTGTAGCAGGCATGCAAGGAGTGTAGCAGGCATGAAGAGAGTGTAGCAGGCATGCAGGGAGTGTAGCAGGCATGCAGGGAGTATAGCAAGCATGCAGGGAGTGTAGAAGGCATGCGGGGAGTGTAGCAGGCATGCAGGGAGTGTAGCAGGCATGCAGAGAGTGTAGCAGGCATGCATGGAGTGTAGCAGGCATGCAGGGAGTGTAGCAGGCATGCAGGGAGTGTAGCAGGCATGCAGGGAGTGTAGCAGGCATGCAGGGAGTGTAGCAGGCATGCAGGGAGTGTAGCAGGCATGCAGGGAGTATAGCAGGCATGCAGGGAGTGTAGCAGGCATGCAGGGAGTGTAGCAGGCATGCAGGGAGTGTAGCAGGCATGCAGGGAGTGTAGCAGGCATGCAGAGAGTGTAGCAGGCATGCAGAGAGTGTAGCAGGCATGCAGGGAGTGTAGCAGGCATGCAGGGAGTGTAGAAGGCATGCAGGGAGTGTAGTAGGCATGCAGGGAGTGTAGCAGGCATGCAGGGAGTGTAGAAGGCATGCAGGGAGTGTAGAAGGCATGCAGGGAGTGTACCATTCATGCAGGGAGTGTGGCATTAAAAGAAAAAGGCCAGTAACCCCAGAAAAGAACTTGCCACCTGCAGTGTTAATGGAAGGATTCCCTTCCAAACACTAGCATACTATACTCCATCCTTTCCCCTCCTCCCGTCCTCCACACATCAACAACTCTTCAATAAATGTAAGTGACATGTTATTGTACTATATTTACATGTGTATTTATTTATTGTTCATTAAATTGTGTATTATTTAATGTCAAAAAGTTCTAAAAAATATTTTATTTTACTACTTTTGAAAGTCTTGGACGGATTAATTTTATTTCCATTATTTCTTATGGGGAAAAATGATTCAGTTAACGATTGTTTCGGTTAAAGATATGCCCTCTCTGACGGATTAATATCGTTAACCGAGGTATGACTGTACCTGATAAAAACTTGTCATGCAAGTTGCTATTGGAGTTCAACCCCCCAGGAAGTGCTAGGTTATGGTGAGCAACACTATCAACGTTATGCTGACTCAGAGCATCCCAGGAGTAAACACAGTACTGAACATTTATCCATAAGTTAACATCAGCTGAGTAGCTTTTAAGGTAAATGTGCGAATTTCTAACCAAAGAATTATTACCTTTTACGAATCTCAGTATTGAATCATTTGTGACAATATATTCAACATCCATGAGGCCTGTCATCGAGTACGCAGCCTCAGCATGAAACCCACATCTGCTCATACATGTTAATTTAGAGCAGAGATCAGTGAACTTTTTTTTGGGGTATTACCCCAAAACAAATATGTACAGCTGAATTAGCCACTAGACTATAAAGTCCACAGAATCCTGAAAACACAAGGAGCTTTCAAGTTCAAAATAGTTTACTGAATCCATCTGTATACCACCTCCAGAACTAATATTTTCACCCCTCCTTCAGCATAAAGGCACTGTACTTCCCACCTCCAGAATTGTAATATTTCCACCCCTCCTTCAGAGTACAGGAACTGTACTCCCACCTCCAGAACTGCAGTAATCCCACCCCTCCTTCAGAGTACAGGCACTGTACTTCCCACCTCCAGAACTGTAACATTTCCACCGCTCCTTCAGAGTATAGGCACTCTATTTTCCACCTCCAACATTTGTAGAAATATTGCACTCTCTTCAAATTGTTTTTTTTTTTTACCTCAACAATCATCTTCCATACATTCACTGTCATTCATTCAGTTGCTGTCTTTCCAAAAGTGTGCTGAGATCACAATTCAGATTACCTTCCAACTGCAAAATCCCCAACCCTCCTTCAGAGTGCAGGCACTACCTTTCCCGCCTCCAGGGCTCAAGTCCAGCTAACTTGTTTCCCTGAATCCTTTCACGAAAGTTACCTTGCTCATACTCCAACAGCACATCCATTAACCCTTTCACTGTCAGTGTTGGTGCCGTAGTATTACGCCAAATTTCTAGCAGCTTCAAAATTAGTGGGAGAAAGCTGGTAGACCTACATGTGAGAGAATTGGTCTGTGTGGTCAGAGTGTGCAGTATAAAAAAAAATCCTGAAGCACACAGTGAATAAAGAGAAAAAAAACTCCAACCATGTTTTTAGTTTAAAACGCCGACTTTGAGGTGTATTTTCGTATGGTATTTATGGTTGTATTCTCGTTTTCTTGGTCTCATTTGATAAAATGGAAGATACATTACAGAAATAGAGATGATTTTGATTAGTTTCGCCATGAAAAGTACCTTGAAATTGAGCTCAAGTGACATAAATGTTCGATTTTTGCCGATGTTCAAGAGTAAACAAATGACGTCACCGTCCAATACGTGTCCAACTGGCCAGTCTAATACGCACTCACGAATGGGTTGACATTATTTATACAATTATGTATTACAATAATACAGTAGTCTCCATAACAGTAAATCTTCTATTTTTTGTGTGAATAAAAATTCAAAATGGAGACATGACTAATGAAGAGAAAATGTTATTTTAGTGCCAAGAATGTCTGCACTGTTTATTCAGGACCCTATTTTGAAATTGGCATCTTTTGAAATTTGTGTGAAATTGGCCAGCATTGCCAATTTGACCACTTTATTGGGTAGTTGAAATCAGTAAATGGGCGATTTCTTGTACTCAATCGATAGAACAAATTGGAACTTCTAGCAAAATAGCTACGAGTTTAGTCGACTGGAACAATGGAATTGGCCAAAAATAGGGCTCAAAGTGGACGAAATCGCCGGTGCGTATATATTGTTGAGACTACATACTAACTTCCTGAGAATGTAATTTCGTAAGTTTTCAATCATATTTCGTACTTTTGGTGTCATTACCATCGGGAAAAGATTCTCTATCATTTCATAAGAATTTTTTTTTTTTAATTCGTTGACACAGAGCAAGTTTGTGAGCAGGGGTCTTGACAGTGAAAGTTTGTGAGCAGGGGTCTTGACAGTAAAGGGGCTAAAAACCACTTGTCTCCATTCACCTCTATTGTAATTAACTTTTTTTTAACACATCAGGTGTTTTCCACCAAGGCAAGGTGACCTGAAAAATATTTTTCTTCTTTGTACATTTGGTAATTTACACAGGAGAAGGGGTTACTAGCCCCTTGCTTCCGGCATTTTAGTCGCCTCTTATGACACACATGGCTTACATAGGAAGGATTCTTCTCCACTTCCCCATTTAAATGTAAATATAATATTAAAAGATCATACATAACTTGGACTATACATTATTCTTACTCGTCTGGGCAGTCATTAGCCGCTGGATGAGTTTTTATAATGTGATCAACAAGACCGCCAGTTGAACTCTGCCCGCCTTCAGCAAGCCAGCAGCCAGGAATCATAGCACTGTAATATGGTCCCCACACACCTGGCACAAAGATGGGATCTACACTCACACACATGTGACAAGTTGATGTTCCACAAATCAGACCTGAAAAAATATACAATCATTGATATACTGTACATAAATGGTGAAAATATTTACTTTTCCTACCATAATTAAGTTCTCTGAACATATAGTTAAGTTTTTCTATTACATTAATTCAAATTCAAACAAAATAATGTAGTTTACAGGCAATAAAATATTGTTACACAAAATATAAATTATGGAGTGCATTTTGGGCAAACTAATCCTAATGTTTAAAGATTACTTAAGAATTAGACACTTTTAAGTAGGATTTCATATGCAGTTAAGTACAATTATGGTTCTAAATACAGTACAGGGGAGCCCTGCTTATACAGCATCCTCTTTTCGGTGTTCCACATTTTCACTGGCTTTCGACTGAGCCATTGTTCATTATGCTCGGTGCTTTTACTACTTTCTGCCAATTTCACACAGTTATATAAGGGAATGGTGTCCAGTGCCATAATTTAGGGTAAGTATTGTATGTACTGTGCATTTATTTTATTTTTTATCTGTTATTTTATGCCTAGCTGTTTTGAGCACATAATATATAATAGTGTAAACACATTATCAGGCACATTAGCCACAATGGATAATGAAAAAAAATGCTCTTTTCCACCCATTGACTATTTTCACTTATGACACGAGGTCAGGAACCTAAGAGCCATACAAACGGGGCCCTCCTGCATAAGCGAAGTAAGAAACAGTAATCTCATACACTTTTATGTTAATTAATGACACTTGTAAATGGGTGTGTAAAGGTAGAAAGTTGAAAGTGAACATTAACCCTTAAACTGTCCACATGTAGATATACGTTCACGTGCGTAGCTGACCAAACGTAGATCTACGTTTTATTTTACATTCCTTCAAATTTAGTGTGATAGGCCAGAGTCGCCTAGACATGAGAGAATGGGTCTGCGCCCTCAGTGTGCGCAGTATTAAAAAAATCTGGGACCACTTAGTACCTTGTGGGAGCACCAGCTCAATTGAGTGCCAACTAGAGCAAATAGTGTGGCAAACACCAGGGATTCAATGATGTTATGTCGCATTAACACTCCCCTTATAAGAGGAAAGTAAAAATAGGTTAGATAAATACATGAGTGGCTGTGAGTGGGTGTGAGTTGGACCTGACTAGCTTGTGCTACTAGGTCTGATGCCATGCTCCTTCCTTCAGAGGATGTGACCTGACTAGGTGGTCATTGGTCTAAGCTGGGGGGTGACATGGACCTGCCTTGCATGGGCCAGTAGGCCTGCTGCAGTGTTCCTTCTTTCTTATGTTCTTATGTATTCGGCAGGCTGGCTGGCTTTGGCTGTCTCTGGCTGTCTCTCTATCTGTCCATAACTCTGTCTATCTGTCTATATCTTTGTCTGTCTATATCTTTGTCTGTCTATATCTTTGTCTGTCTATATCTTTGTCTGTCTATATCTTTGTCTGTCTATATCTTTGTCTGTCTATATCTTTGTCTGTCTATATCTTTGTCTGTCTATATCTTTGTCTGTCTATATCTTTGTCTGTCTATATCTTTGTCTGTCTATATCTTTGTCTGTCTATATCTTTGTCTGTCTATATCTTTGTCTGTCTATATCTTTGTCTGTCTATATCTTTGTCTGTCTATATCTTTGTCTGTCTATATCTTTGTCTGTCTATATCTTTGTCTGTCTATATCTTTGTCTGTCTATATCTTTCTGTCTATATCTTTGTCTATATCTTTGTCTGTCTATCTTTGTCTGTCTATATCTTTGTCTGTCTATATCTTTGTCTGTCTATATCTTTGTCTGTCTATATCTTTGTCTGTCTATATCTTTGTCTGTCTATATCTTTGTCTGTCTATATCTTTGTCTGTCTATATCTTTGTCTGTCTATATCTTTGTCTGTCTATATCTTTGCCTGTCTATATCTTTGTCTGTCTATATCTTTGTCTGTCTATATCTTTGTCTGTCTATATATCTATCTATATCTATATGTCCTATCTCTCTCTCTCTCTCTCTCTCTCTCTCTCTCTCTCTCACATTTACACATAAGTACAGTTATTATACATAGTGTAAATTACCTAGGATAACCCAAAAAATCCAGGCAAAGTGCTATACAAGGCTTGTAGATATAAGACATAAAATAAGCATGACTGGCAAGTAATATGCATCGTCACTTCTGCATCGTGTATAATACCTGTTGGCTTATGAGACACACTCTGAGACTGAGACAAGCAGACGGAAAGACACACAGGCAGACAGAAAGACAGATAAGCAGTTAGACAGACATAAGCAGAGCTAGACAAACAGACAGACAATACAGACTGATAGACAGACAGACAGACAGACAGACAGACAGACAGATAGACAGACAGACATTGAAAAAGGGAGGGTTCCCTCCAGCACTGCTGACATTTATCAAATGTCACTGGGCTGTCTAAGAGTTATCTGACACTTGTCAACACACCATTCTTCAAGGAGTTTCATATATACTCCAGGATGTCTAAAACATTGCTGGGACCTATAAATACTTCTTAAATATTTATAGACAATAGTAAATGACCAAGGCAGGTGAAACTGTTCACCTGTTGGTGTGATTGTGACTATTTGTGTACTATTTCAGTACATAATACTATTAGTGTTAGAACAAAGATTGGCTATGAAATCACAAGAACTATTGTAAATTTTAATTATCAGAACATAAAAATTATATAAATTAAAATAAAAACTAGAAAAAAAAGTATATCGGCATTACTTCTGCAAGCAGCAGGACTTGATGTTGCCGTCAGGTGAGCATCCAGTACCAAATTGGCGGGCTTATATCTCGGTAAGTACTGGCCCTAAAAATTTTTTTTTAGCCTATCCTGTTTATAAAAATGTGCTCTTCATTTTTAAAAAAAAAATGATTTTTTTTTTTTTTCAAAATATTCGGAGCAGTATGCAGGTGAACATATATCTACGTGTGGACAGTTTAAGGGTTAATAAGAGTAAGGTGATGAGGGTATCAAACGATTTAGATAAAGAAAAATTGGATATCACATTGGAGAGAGGGAGTATGGAAGAAGTAAATGTTTTCAGATATTTGGGAGTTGACGTGTCAGCGGATGGGTTTATAAAGGATGAGGTTAACCATAGAATTGATGAAGGAAAAAAGGTGAGTGGTGCGTTGAGGTATCTGTGGAGACAAAAAACTTTATCCATGGAGACAAAGAAGGGAATGTACGAAAGTATAGTCGTACCAACACTCTTATATGGGTGTGAAGCATGGGTTGCAAATGCTGCAGCGAGGAGGCGGCTGGAGGCAGTGGCGATGTCCTGTCTAAGGGCAATGTGTGGTGTAAATATTATGCAGAAAATTCAGTGTGGAAATTAGGAGAAGGTGTGGAGTTACTAAAAGTATTTGTCAGAGGGCTGAAGAGGGGTTGTTGAGGTGGTTTGGTCATTTAGAGAGAATGGATCAAAGTAGAATGACTTGGAGAGCGTATAAATCTGTAGGGGAAGGAAGGCAGGGTAGGGGGTCGTCCTCGAAAAGGTTGGAGGAAGGGGTAAAGGAGGTTTTGTGGGCGAGGGGCTTGGACTTCCAGCAAACATGTGTGAGCGTGTTAGATAGGAGTGAATGGAGACGAATAGTTTTTGGGACCTGACGAGCTGTTGAAGTGTGAGCAGGGTAACATTTTGTGAAGGGATTCAGGAAAACCAGTTAATTGATTTAGTTGGACTTGAGTCCTGGAAATGGGAAGTACAATGCCTGCACTTTAAAGGAGGGTTCTGGGATAGTGACAGCTGGGAGGGACTTATTCTCAGCTGTCGTATCTGAGCGCCTCTGCAAAGACAGTGATTATGTATGAGTGTGGTGAAATTGTTGAATGATGACGAAAGTATTTTCTTTTTGGGGATTTTCTTTCTTTTTGGGTCACCCTGCCTCGGTGGGAGACGGCAGACTTGTTGAAAAAAAAAAGTTTACACTATCATATGTTAAGTGAGCAATAGAGCTAAGCCTAAAAAATGCATATACGTACAAATACAGTACACACATTACTTACCTTAAAATATTTTCATCCTTAGCTTATAGTGAGTGGTGAATATATTTATTGTAGTAAATCTGAATAAATAAAGAATAGGTATACTACAGTAATAGTGCCCCGGTTTTCGTCTTTTATCCGTTCCAGAAGGTCGGCCGAAATCCGAAATGGATGAAAACCGAAGTAGTAATATTTCCCATAAGAAATAAAGTAAATCCAATTAATCCATTCCAGACACCCAAAAATATTAACAAAAAATACATTTTATAGAGAATAACTATAGTTTTACATACAGAAAATAATGACTAATTTTAATGATAAATGAACATTACATACCTTTATTGAAGACTCTTGTTGGCATATGGAAGAAGGCAAGGAGGGGAGAGGGAGTAGAGGTTATTGTTTGGAAGGGAAATCCCCTTCCATAACGACTTCAGGTATCAAGTTCCTATCTGGGGTTACTTCCCTTCTTTGTCTTTTACTGGCACTAGGACCAACAACAACTTCTCCACATCCTCAATTGTTTGTGCTCTGTTTCGTAAGCATATTTACCCCTTTCACAACATCAGCTTCCTTGATTTCTCCTTTCTTCGCCAGGATGGAACTGATTGTTGATGTTGACTTCTCATACATTCTGGCGAGCTCGGCCACATTTTTATATTTTGCTACAAGTTCTTTCTTGAATTCTATCGTGTTTCTCACCTTCTTTACCAAAGGGCTGGCACTCTGAACTTTCTTTGGCCCCATGGTGGCTTATTTCACAGTCACAGTCAATAAACAAGCACAAAAAACAATGGATGAACGTGTAGAGTATTGCTAACTCAACGAGAGACAGAGGCAGACTGAGTCTGGTACGCATGAGAAGCAGCGTCCTGGGCAGGTGGACGCGTCTGATACGGATGATTTCCGAGCTGATGTATGAAGCCCGGGTGAAAATTTCTCTGAAAAAAGTGCTCGATATCCTAATCGTACGATTTCCGCACCAGACAAAAACCAGGGGACCACTGTAATTGAAAACTGCTGCATTAGCAAAATTAGGGCCCTCCTGTATCACCATACCATTTACAATTACTGTTTAGCTAAATGAGGATAATGTTAGGTGAAACTCACCTGAATTTCACGACTCATGAATCCTTTTTAAAAGATTTTGGAGAGACCGTATATATAAGCAATCAATTAGTTATTGCCTTTTTAGTCTTAAGATAGGCTTAAGTTTGCCCAAAATGCTATACATACTAAGTGGCTTTCTGTATACCTAAATGTCACCCATATTATGATTATCATTATTATGATTATTATAATACCACAATGTACAATATAAAAATTAGGACATATAATTTCTTTACCTAGTCTACCAATGAGATCTTGCTTGGTTTTTGCCCCAGCAGCCACCAGAGCCAGGCCTCCTGCGTGAGCATCAATAATAGACGTTGCAACAAAAGTGCTCTCAGATAGTCCTAATTCCAATGCTGCTGTTGCAGAGATTTTGCCACAGTTAGTTCCAGGTGCCATCACTGTTTTCCCTAATGAAACAATTAGCTCAAGTAAGTCAATTTGGATGTGTTTCATTTTTAAACAAGGTGAACTATAGAATAGACAAGGAAAAAAAGGTAGGTTAAGTGCTGAGGCATCTGTGGAAAGAAGTTTCTCTATGGAGGTAAAAAGGGGAATGTACAAGAGTAGAGTGGTACCAACACCTTTATATGGGTGTGAGGCATGAGCTTTCAATATTGCAGTGAGGAAAAGGCAGCTACTGGAGGCAGTGGAGATGTCTTGTCTGAGGTGTATAGTGTGAATATTATTCAGAGAATTTGGAGAGTAGAAATTAGAAGACAATGTGGGGGGGTTATAAAATAGTATAATTCAGAGCTTAGGAGAAGTTGTTGAGGTGGTGTGGGTATTTAGAGAGGATGGAGCAAGATGGAATAACCAAAAGAATGTATAAATCTGGGGAGGAAAGGTAGGAATTGTCCCAGGAAGGGTTGTAAGGAGGAAGGTAAAGGAGGTTTTGAGTGCTAGAGGCTTGAGCATCCAACAGACTTATGGGAGAATGTCAGGTCAGAGTGGAGACATGTGGTTTTCATAGCATGACATGCTGTTGGAGTGCGAGCAAGATAACATTTATGAATGGATTCAGGGAAACCGGTTAGCCGGACTTGAGTCCAGGAGGTGGGAAGGACAGTGCCTTGCCCCTGATGGAGAGGTTGGGATATTGCAGTTCAGAAAGTCATTTTAATGTTTTGAGTCACCCAGTGTATTAAAAAAAAATTTTATAAAGTACATAATTTGTATATTTGCTATGCAGTAAAATCCTGCATGTCATAGGTAAACATACAAACATCTTAAGTATACACAATATACAGTGGTACCCCAACTTACGATATTTTTTCATTCCAGAATGCTGTTCAAGTGCCATTACCAAACGAATTTATCTCCATAAGAAATGATGTAAAATAGACTAGTCCTTTTAGACCCCCAAAATTACACTTACAAAAGCATTTAAAAAAATAAACTTACATAAAAGGGTGAGTTTGGGGACCATCGTAAGTCGGGGTACCACTGTATATGGTATTCACAGACATTTAAACTTAAATGTTTGTAAGACACTGTTTTGAAATATATAAAACAAGTTTCAAATATGATTTGCAGATACAATTAAGAACATATTGTTTTTGAGTGAGAAATAGGGTCCTCTCTTATTTCTACTTGTCTAATTTATATACAAGCTGGAGGAATAACTGGGGCAAAATGTATACACAAGTTAACAAGATTTATATACTATCCACAATGTAAACAAGTCTCTGACTTTTTTTGGGTTATCCTAGGTAATTTATACATACATATTTTACTATGTATGATAATTGTACTTATGTGTACCCATACCTAAATAAACTTACTTAAAACCAGAAAAAACAGTAATGTTGTCAGTGCAAAATTATTAAAAAGCTCTCATTTTATCAAAGCATTTAGCAGATGGAGTTGTAAGAGAAGTGAATGCTCAGGTGTTGACAAGAGGAGTGGGGTTGAAAGATAAAGATAAAGAATCTAACACAAAGTGGGAGTTGTCACAGTTGCAGTTGCTCTTTGCTAATGACACTGTGCTTTTGGGAGATTCTGAAGAGAAGTTACAGAGGTTGGTGGATGAGTTTGGTAGGGTATGTAAAAGAAGAAAATTAAAAGTGAATATAGGAAAGAGTAAGGTGATGAGGATAACAAAAAAATTAGGTGACGAAAGATTGGATATCTGATTGGAGGGAGAGAGTATGGAGGAGGTGAATGTATTCAGATATTTAGGAGTGGACGTGTCAGCAGATGGGTCTATGAAAGATGAGGTGAATCATAGAACTGATGAGGGGAAAAAGGTGAGTGGTGCACTTAGGAGTCTGTCCATGGAAGCAAAGAGGGGAATGTATGAGAGTATAGTTATACCAACGCTCTTATATGGGTGGTGAATGTTGCAACAAGAAGGCTGGAGGCAGTGGAGATGTCATGGATGAGGGTAATGTGTGGTGTGAATATAATGCTGAGAATTCATAGTTTGGAAATTAGAAAGAGGTGTGAGATTACCAAAACTATTATCCAGAGGACTGAGGATGGATTGTTGAGGCGGTTCGGACATGTAGAGAGGATGGAACAAAATGGAATGACTTCGAGTGTATAAATCTGTAGTGGAGGGAAGGCGGGGTAGGGGTCGGCCTAGGAAAGGTTGGAGGGAGGGGGTTAAGGAGGTTTTGTGTGCGAGGGGATTTGAGTTGGAGTTGGAGTGTGAGCAAGGTAACATTTATGAAGGGATTCAGGGAAACCGGCAGGCCGGACTTGAGTCCTGGAGATGGGAAGTACAGTGCCGGCACTCTGAAGGAGGGGTGTTAATGATGCAGTTTTACAAATGTAGTGTAAGCATGCCTCTGGCAAGACAGTGATGGAATGAATGATTCAAATTCAAATTCTTTATTTCAAGTAATATACAAGGTGGGGTGTACTTATAATTATACATTTTATGAAGTAGATATTACAAGATGGCCAATAATATGCCTAGGTATGCCTAGGCTTTTCAGGCAGTCTTATGATAGGTCTTACTCAATAGCGACACAATGATTATACAGATAGTAAGGTTAGGTAAATTGTAGTGATTAACTAGGTTTACAAAATTGAGGTACTGGAATTTAAACATTTAAGAATTTAACAATTAGTTTAAGAAGTTAGCAATTAGTTTATATATTAATGATAAAGGTGATGTATTGGCATAATAAAGTTTCTCATTTTCGGGCCACCCTGCCTTGGTGGAAGAACGCCGATGTGTTAGTAAAATAATAAATATTTAGCAGACCAAATCTTTATGGATGAGCCTTTTATCAGTCAGATAAAAGGCTCACCTTGCTAAATACTCTTACTTTACTGATACTTTATTTGACATATATTTTTCTTGAAAGAAACATAGAAGATACACACCAATTTTGTGAGAGTCATCATCAGCTAAATCTTCCAGCCCAATGGTTTTGAAAAACCCGCTGTCCCATCCCTGAGTCCGCCCATCACTCATGTAGGTCCATTTGCACACTAATGAGCAGAGTGACCTTGAGGGAAACCAAAAATAAAGATCTTAAACTGTAAAAAGAAAAAATGAATTAGAAAAATCATAAAAACATTCATGACAAGTGTTAAATCTGAGAGAGACTTTAAATGCTGCACAGCAGATGCTATACATCCAGAAAAGTTGTAGATAAATGAAACAAAGTGAAAATAAAGTCAGTGGTAGCAGAGAGTCCTTTTAATACAACAAATACAAATACAGTGGCTGTTCAAGTGCCGTTACCGAACGAATTTGTTCCCATAAGGACAAATGTAAATTAGATTAGTCCATTTCAGACCCCCAAAAAATACACTTACAAAAGCACTTACAAAAATACACTTATATAATTGTTCAAGTTGGGAGCTGCTCGTAAGTAGAGGTACCACTGTATTAAAGATGATATAATGGATTTGTCTCGAAAAAACTTAAGAGGGCATCAACATTCAGGATATTTGGAGGAGACAAATAAAGTGAGCAAAGCATAAAAAAAAATGAAAATAAAGATGCCACACTTTGGTATATTAAGGACACCCCATCTAAATGTAGTACTTTATACACTGTACATACTGCACAAATGCACCAGTGCGACATAAATGTAAATGGCTTCAAAACGTTCAAGGGTTCTGTTTTGTTACTCTCATAGTCAGGTCTGAGGTTAGGATTCCTTGTTGACTGCCTAGTCAACTAGACTGTTTCTAGCTAGCCTACAAAGCCATCACACACTGAGTGATCTGGCACTTGTAAGAGTAAGTGGTCTAATTTATTTCAAGAATGATTTGGGTGAAAAAGAAAATAACTAATCACCAATATTCTTTATTCTTATTCTTAATATACCAAAGGACCACATACCAGAGCAATGAATCTATCACGAATACAGGCATACCTCGCTAATATGGTGGGTTAGGTTCCAGACCGCTGCCATAAAGCGAGCATCACCTTCAACAAAACACAAGAGTAATAGTAAACAGAGTAAAGTCTGAGGCAGCTACAGTGAAAAGCTCTGTTCTACAAGGCACAGTACTCGCCCCCATCCTGTTAAAGTGACCCCTTACTCAAGGGAGGTTCCTTGATGCTGGTGAGGGGCTCTTGATCTAGGGAATTGGATCTGTGCTCCAATTGCCTGAATGCCTTCCTACGGGTTTAGCGCTTCCCCATAATAATAATAACCTTAAAGCGAATCGCAGTTTTTTTTCTCACTTGCCAGTGTATATAAAAATTTAAAAACATGTTTACACTATCATTTATTAAATGCACAATAGTGCTTGGCCTAAAAAACGATGCAAAAGTAAAAATAACTAAAAACACGCATCACCACCGAAAACCATCTTAAGAGCAAGGCAAGTGCCAAACATGAATATAACTGTAAAGCCCCGTACATATTAGCAAAGAGCTCTAAAGTAAAGCACCTTGAAGCAAGTTACACCTGTACACTAAACAACTGCATGCACTAGGTATTCAGAGAACATGTAACCAAATGCTACTGAAGTACAAGAAGCAATCCTACTCACATACTGTGCTACAGTTGTTTTTATTTTTTTTACAGACTAAGAGGTGTTAGTCTACCTCGGCTAATTTCAAGGTCTCAGCCATATCTAAGGTATACTACCACCCCCAGGATGTGACCCACAACAGTCGACAAACACCTAGGTACCTACTTACCACTAGGTGAACTGGGACAGCAGGTGACTTAAGGAAACATGCCCAGTGTTTCCAGTTATTTACATGCCAAATAAAGAGTTCCTTAACTTATGAATGACCAGAGTTAAAACCATCAACACTTAAACCCTAAACACTTAGGAACTAACCAAGCATACACAGCAACAGATAACATGCAGGGAGTCAACGCTCTAGTTGCTTTAAACTCTCTCACATGACAGGCAACAGATCATAGAGAAGTAACTTACCTTGAAAACTGTCCTGTGGCTTTCAAGGTCAGGAAATCTGGCAAATCTATAAAATGGGCAGCCCTGGCCCAAGTGTTTTTCATGCTTTTCTTGAGCCAAAGAAGTTTGGGAGTCTGCATTTCCAGCGACACTTTACCTCCCACATATTTCAGCACACTGAAAAATATTCTTATATAAATACTATATATAATAAAATCCATGCATTTCGTAAGAGGCAACTAAAATGCCAGGAGCAAGGGGCTAGTAACCCCTTTTCCTGTATTAATTACTAAATGTAAAAAGCAGAAACACTTTCAATTCTTCTTTTTCAGGTCACACTGCCTCGGTGGGAGATGGCCAGTGTTAAAAATATATATATACATATGTAGTAAAAATACAAAATGTTATTTTTACTACTTTTCTATAGTATTCTTTGTAATGCTGACAATTACAGACCAATAATATTGTGGAAGTATACTTTTTTTTCCACTTGATGTTCACCCTGTACTACATCTAACCATAAATCTAGGATTTATAAATCAAACCTTCAACATCTCCTTTAACCCTTTGACTGTTTCGGTCGTATATATACGTCTTACGAGCCACTGTTTCAGACGTATCAATACGCCTAAATTCTAGTGGCTTCAAATCAAACGGGAGAAAGCTGGTAGGCCCACATATGAGAGAATGGGTCTGTGTGGTCAGTATAAAAAAAATCCTGCAGCACGCAGTACATAATGAGAGAAAAAAAACTCCGACCATTTTTTGGGATTAAAACGCCTACTTTGAGGTGTATTTTCGTATAGTATTTATGGTTGTATTCTCTTTTTTATGGTCTCATTTGATAGAATGGACAACATACTATAGAAATATAGATGATTGTGATTAGGTTTGTGATGGAAACGACCTTGAAATTGAGCTCAAAGTAGGAGAAATGTTCGATTTTTGCAAATGTTCAAGAGTAAACAAATCACGCAACACGTCCAATACACATCAATTGGTGAGTCTAATATTCTTTCACAAGTGCACTTATATTATTTATACCATTTTTACAATAATGCAATAGTCTGCATAACGGTAAATCTTCTATTTTTTATGTTAATAAAAAATCGAAATAGAAACCAAAAGTAATATAAGAAGGGCCTAAAGACGTGACTAATGAACAGGTAACATCTTATTTTAGTTCCAGGAATGTCTGCATTGTTTATTCTGGACCCTATTTTGAAATTGACAACTTTTTTATTTTGCATGAAATTGGCCAAATTGCCAATTTCTGATCACTTTATTGGGTAGTTGAAATCGATAAATTGATGGTTTCTTGTACTCAATCGATAGAATAAATGGAGTTCTAAAGAAATATCTATGAGTTTGGTCAACTGGAACAATGGAATTTACCGAAAATAGGGCTCAAAGTCGGCAAAATTGCCGATGCGTATATATTGATGAGATCACTAACTTTGCAAGAGCGTAATTCCGTGAGTTTTCAATCAAATTTCAAACTTTTGGTGTCTTTACCATCGGGAAACGATTCTCTATCATTTCATAAGAAAAAATAATTTATTTATTTTTTTTAAATTTTGCGACAACAGGAGAGCACTCGGGATTGAGGGTTGCGACAGTCAAAGGGTTAAGTCCGCATTATAAGAAAGTTTACCAGCAGTAGTAGCTTGGTTGATCAGGCCATGATCCACCCCTGCAGCCTGGTCATGGACTAGGCTGCAGGGATGTTGACCCCCACAACACCTTCCAGGTATACTCCACGTATACTCCAGGTATAGGTACAGTATCGTATATCCAGAAATTCCCCCTTCACGTTACGTACGTACTTATGTTCCTGAGAATTAATGAAGTCGGCTTGTTCCTTTGCTCTGTGATCCATCCACATGACAATATTGAACCTGTCATCTCCTGAAATACCATTACCACATTAATCACTGGAAGCATTATCAAACTGGAACATGCTTAATGCCCTATAAGTGTCATTTTCATATTATTCATGATATACAGTAGTAACTTCTCTTACACAGCACCTTTCTATATTATTTTTTAAACCACCAGCCGTCTCCCACTGAGATAGGGTGACCAAAAAAAAAAAAACTTTCACCGTCACTCACTCCCACTGTCTTGCAAGAGTCACACCAATACTGCAAATATCCCCACCCCTCCTTCAGAGTGCAGGCACTTTACTTCCCACCTCCCGGACTCTTAAGTCCAGCTAACCAGTTTTCCTGAATCCTTTCATAAGTGTTACATACCTTGCTCACACTCCAACAGGCAGGGCCGGATTAAGGCATGGGTTTTAGGGGCTGGAGGGCCTCCTGGGGTCTGCAGCCCAGGGGCCTCTGCCAGCTGGAGGGCCTCCTGGGGCTGCAGCCCAGGGGCCTCCGCCAGCTGGAGGGCCTCCAGAGAAGTGAAAAGTGTTCACAGTTACTGCTGTAAGTTTATAATTATAGTATGTTATTACATCACATTTATAAAGAACTCTTGGCTCTTGTGATTAATTTTCTTCCTTTTGAAAATATCACTGGGGGCCTCACAGTATCTGTAGCCCAGGGGCCTCACAGTACCTGTAGCCATGGGGCCTCACAGTACTTGTAGCCCAGGGGCCTCACAGTACCTGTAGCCCAGGGGCCTCACAGTACCTGTAGCCCAGGGGCCTACAAAATTTTAATCCAGCTCTGCACACAGCAAGACTTTATATACTATAATACGATTTTTTGTTAATGGGATTGAACAGAACATACTACAAAGGCCTTTTCACATCCCTATTCAATTTCCAATGCACTATTTCAATTGTATTTACCAAAAAAAATTGCGCTATATCGAGGAGCTTTTTAAGAAAACTGACTGTATTTATTGGGAAGTGTTAAACCCACAGAGCTTGTAAAAAGAAGAAAAACTTTCATTTCTTTTTCAGATCACCCTGCCTCGGTGCGAGATGGCCGATGTGCTAAAAAAATACAGAACCACTCACTCCACATTCTTGAAATATTACTGTCCAGATGGGCAAGTGCCTGAATCTCTCTGCTTGCTGTCATGTTTTGACAACATGTACAGTATAATTGGTTGCTTCCAAAAAAATTTCCAACTATTTTCTTTCCTTAACAATGCAAGCTCTTGATGAAGCACAGTCATTAGTGCAAAAGGCACAGAGCTGTTATTCCACTTACTTGTTTGTGTGTTACATACAAACATATATACATACATACATACTTACATATACAGTGGTACCTCGAGTTACAATATTTTTTCGTTCGAGAATGCTGTTTAAGTGCCATTACCAAACGAATTTATCCCCATAAGGAATAATGTAAAATAGACTAGTCCTTTTACACCCCCAAAAATATACTTACAAAAGCATTTAAAAAAATAAACTTACATAAAAGGGCGATTTTGGGGACCATCGTAACTCGAGGTACCACTGTATGTACAGGCATACCTAATTAATACGGCGCTCATTTTAGAGCATTTCGCTAATACGGCACTTTTCAATTATATTCATGTCTATTATTTTCAGTACTATTTGTCTTGTTCTTAAGATGGTTTTTGGCAATTTTCAAAAAAATTATTTATTATTTTTACTTCATTTTTTTAAGCCTAGTGCTATTGTGCACTCAAGCGTAAACATTTTTTAGCTTTTTATGCATTGGCAAATGAAAAAAAGGCAGAGATTTACTTTAAGGTGATATTCACTTTATGGCAGCAGTCTGGAACCCTAACTCGCCGTATTAGTGAGGAATGTATGTAGTTTTTACCTGTAACAGGACAGATAGTAACAGGCCTGAGGTCCTTATCCAACACTACCAGAGAACAAGTAGCATCAAACCCAAGACCGTGAATCTGGGACTTGTCTTCAATACCACAAGTTACAGCCTGAAAAAAAAAAGTCAGTTTTTATGGCTTGATGTGGTGTTGGAAGTGTGAGGAAGGTAATACTTGTGAAAGGATTCAGAGAAACTGGTTAGCCAGACTTACATCATGATGGTGGGAAGTACAGTGTTGCGCTCAATACAGTAGGACCCCTGTATCCGCAGGGGATAAGTTCCAAGGACCCTCTGTGAAAACCGAAACCGCAGATAGAAGCAAACCCTATACATGTTAGTCCTATATATACCTATTATAAAGTTTAATTGATAAATTATGCATAATAAGTGGACAATTATCACTTTTTCACTGATGAGAAGCATTTCACAGCTTCTCCTAGGCTTTGAAGAACTGCCAGCTTCTCTACTTTTGTGCTTTGGGGCCATTATTATGTAAAATTAAGAGGTATTTTTAAGCCACAGTAAACTGTGGATAATTGAAACACTGATACCAAATCAGTGGATACGGGGTTCTTCTGTATACTGCACAGTATGTACTCCACTTTACAGAAATAAAGTTATTTGTTTTGTTTAACGATAACTTTCTCTGTCTACTTTGTTATTAATTGCAACATTTGAGAACTTTTATTCCAGAATAAAGATTCCTAAATGTTGCTTAAGTGACTCAATTATCAACTTATCAGTTTTCGAAACCATTTACAGTGGACCCTCGCTATTCGAACACTCCAAAACTCACCCTTTTATGTAAGTTTATTATTGTAAGTGCTTTTATAAGTGTATTTTTGGGGGTCTGAAATGTACTAATCTAATTTACATCATTCCTTATGGGAATAAATTCGTTTGGTAACAGCACTTGAACAGCATTCTGGAATGAGGGTGAGTTTTGGAGTGTTCGAATAGCAAGGGTCCACTGTATATAAATATTTTATTAATTAAAGAAGAGGAACCAGTCCCCTTGTTCATGGAGTTTGTCACTTATAACATGCATGGTTACACGAAAAAAATTATTTCCCACTTTTCCGTTGGGACTGGAAAGAAAAATTACAGATCTGAGAAAATCATTAAAAAATACAAAAGAAAAATAACTCGATAAGCTTATGATAAACAAACAGGAATTATACACTATTGTTATTTTGCAGTTAAGCCTTTTTTAAAAATTGTGATTAAATAATCTTGTATTATAATGGTTAGTAAATACATGAACCTATATTTTCCATGATATATGTAACCTAAAGTGTAGACAAATACTGTATTTTCCGGCATATAAGTCACAAAAGCATATAAAAGACAATGTTTCCAAGCAGTTGTACAGGAGACCCTCCACATTCGCGAGGGCTAGGGGATCAAGAACCTCACAAATCTTGAAAATTTGCAAATGTTTGGTGCGCAAATATGAAGTAGGGAAATATAATAATACTGTACTGTAGCATTGATGCTAGCCTCATCACTAGCCAACATATCATACAAAGTCTTTCTCTTTGTACGAATCACATTGCTGTCTACAGGATTTCCTTTTCTATTTTGGTCTGAAATCCACACAAATAATGCTGATTCCATCTTAGACATCGCACTGTTTCTTACTTGTGACACTTGCTTGGCTGAGGGAGGAGCAGTAGATGCTAGTGCCGCCCTTGTCTTTGCCTCATTTTTCTCGATAGAGAGCACTGCGTTTTCGTTTACATTAAATAATTTTCTAATGGCAGAATTGCTCAAATAACCTGCCCTACACTTGTCTAGCAATTTCACCTCCTCGAGATTCATGACTTTCTTTGTACGGCAAATATGATTTGATAAATATGACTGGGCAGCAGGGCATTCGCAAATGTTCGAAGCTCGCGAAAGTGGAGGGCTAGCTGTAATGTAATGTTAGTAAACAACTGCTAAAGCCTAACCCAAAGTCTACCCTTGACACTGACCTTGAACATATAAGGTGTGGAGTGTTTTTCCAAGACTTTTTGTGGGAAAAAAGTGCGCTTTATATGCCAGAAATACAGCATTATACTAAGACTTGGCAAATAAAATGACCTTACTTTTACTGCTTGGGACACAGCCTTCCATATTTCTTCTGAATCTTGTTCATAAAAGTCAGGTTTGGGGTTGTAGACAGTTATGGGTACGGTGTGAGTGCCAACAACAGTTCCAGAGTGCTGGACCAGAGCTGCGCGGACACTATTCGTGCCAACATCTACTCCAACATAATATATATCAGCCATGATTGAGCTGTAAGTAAATTTATATAACTCATTATATTAAGAAATCTTTTTTTATGTTTGCAAGGCGCAAACAACAGCTCCTGGACCCTGCTTCTTAACAAGTCAATAAACCTGGCTGGTACTTGCTATCTATTCAGGCTGTCATAGCTCTATCTGAATCTATTTGGGCTGTCATGGCTCTACCTGAATCTATTTGGGCTGTCATGGCTCTACCTGAACCTATTTGGGCTGTCATGGCTCTACCTGAATCTATTTGGGCTGTCACAGAGGTGTTTTCAAGGATGTTTTTTATGGTTTTATTCTTTGCATCATTTAATAGAATGGAAGACATACTACTGAAATAGACATGATTTCTGTTGGTTTTAGGAGCAGAAGTACAGTAGCTTGAAATGGGGCTCGAAGCAGCGGAAATATTCAAATTTGCCAATTTTCCTGAGAATGGGTAAGGCCCCTATTTCCCATATGTTGTATAGTATTAGGTATATTACACACAAAAGGCATAAAGTTGTAGCTACCTTCAATAAGGAATACTGTAGTCTTGTACCATTCCTGCCAGTTCACTGACCATTTATACAAGATGCTGATAAAGTAGCAATGATAGCCAAGTCTAAAGATTACAATATAGATAAGATGATAGATAATGATACAGTAATAAGACTTGTGTAAACCTATTGAGCAAGCTTATACAGTAAGTACAGTGTGTAAATTACCCATTATTATTACAATAAAAAAGAAGCACTAAACCTACAAGGATCACACAGCTGTAAATTACCCAAGTTGCCTGAAATGCTCATACATTTCTTCGTGCGTAATAATATTTGACTACATGTAAATCCACATTGTATACTATGCAAAACACAATAAATTTTTCAATTTGAATTTGAATAACCCAAAAAGTCAAAGTGACTTATTTCCACTGTCGTCCTTGTGATAGTCCATTTCTCTTACGATCACGGAAAAATAATCTCATTCGGATTTATTAATGAACAATCAGCATTAACAGATAGTACCCGCTTCCCTTACTAGTCCATTAAACCGAAGGTTTACTACTGTATACTGCACACTGTATATATACTGCACACTATATACAGTGGTACCTCTACTTACGAGCAGCTCCCAACTCGAACAATTATGTATGTGTATTTTTGTAGGTGCTTTTGTAAGTGTATTTTTGTAGGTGCTTTTGAAAGTGTATTTTTGGGGGTCTGAAATGGATTAATCTAATTTTCATTATTTCTTATGGGAAAAAATTCTTTCGGTATCGCCACTTGAATAGCCGTCTGGAACGAATTATGCTCGTAACTCGAGGTACCACTGTACTATATATTATATATATAATATAATAGAGTGTATCATATACTGCACACTGTATATATGCTGATACTGTATCAATAAACCAAAACCTAAACAGCAACTAATACTTTTCTATGATAAAAAAAAATACAAAAATAAATTATAACCATTATCAACATAGTTCTGAGTTATATCTTGTTAGCAACATGGTTCTATGAGTCATATCTTGTTAGCAACATAGTTCTGGGTCATATCTTGTTAGCAACATGGTTCTGAGTCATATCTTGTTAGCAACATGGTTCTGAGTCATATCTTGTTAGCAACATGGTTCTGAGTCATATCTTGTTAGCAACATGGTTCTGAGTCATATCTTGTTAGAAACATGGTTCTGAGTCATATCTTGTTAGCAACATGGTTCTGAGTCATATCTTGTTAGCAACATGGTTCTGAGTCATATCTTGTTAGTAACATGGTTCTGAGTCATATCTTGTTAGCAACATGGTTCTGGGTCATATCTTGTTAGCAACATGGTTCTGAGTCATATCTTGTTAGCAACATGGTTCTGGGTCATATCTTGTTAGCAACATGGTTCTGAGTCATATCCTGTTAGCAACATGGTTCTGAGTCATACGTTGTTAGCAACATGATTCTATGCGTTATACGTTGTTAGCAACATGATTCTATGAGTCATACGTTGTTAGCTACATGGTTCTACAGTCACGTTAGCAACATGGTTCTACAGTCACGTTAGCAACATAGTTCTACAGTCACGTTAACCAACATGGTTCTACAGTCTTGTTAACCAACATGGTTCTACAGTCTTGTTAACCAACATGGTTCTACATTCACATTAACCAACATGGTTCTAGTCTTGTTAACCAACATGGTTCTACAGTCTTGTTAACCAACATGGTTCTACAGTTTTGTTAACCAACATGGTTCTACAGTTTTGTTAACCAACATGGTTCCACAGTCTTGTTAACCAACATGGTTCTACAGTCTTGTTAACCAACATGGTTCTAAGTAAGTAAGTAAGTTTATTCAGGTATACACAAATACATTTACATACATTATCATACATAGCAGCATATGTGTAGAGAACCTGGGATAACCTAAAAAAGTCAGACAGAGTGACTTATTTCCATTGGGGTCCTTTTTATACTTTAATATTTTACATTCTAGGATATATATGTTATTATATTATAAAGGATATATGTATATTAGGAATAAGGTAAAAAGAGTTACTTACATATACATGTGTGTTAGCTAAAAAAATAAAAAATCATTCTCCTCCCTTTCTGTCGCTACATTCATTAGGTACCTTTTGGCTCTCTTCTTGAACTGGCTGATGCTATGACTGGCTTTGACATGTGCAGGCAGTCTGTTCCATTCCTTTATTGCTGTACAATAAAAGGTGTTTGAAGCCTGGCCACTGACTGTGGCTACTACAAAGTTGTGCTCTCTCCCCCTAGTACTATGACTGCTTTGGTTCCCAGCCTTGACAAAATTGGCAGCAAGATATTCTGGACACTGTTTGTGAGCAATTTTATAAACTTGATTAAATTTAAGTTGTTTTACTCTGTCTTCAATATTCAGCATATCCAATTGTTGTAATTCTCTTGGACCCAGGTCCAGGATGAATCTTACAGTCTTGTTAACCAACATGGTTCTACAGTCTTGTTAACCAACATGGTTCTACAGTCTTGTTAACCAACATGGTTCTACAGTCTTGTTAACCAACATGGTTCTACAGTCTTGTTCACCAACATGGTTCTACAGTCTTGTTAACCAACATGGTTCTACAGTCTTGTTACCAACATGGTTCACAGTCTTGTTAACCAACATGGTTCTACAGTCTTGTTAACCAACATGGTTCTACAGTCTTGTTACAACAACATCAGGTTCTACAGTCTTGTTCACCAACATGGTTCTACAGTCTTGTTAACCAACATGGTTCTACAGTCTTGTTAACCAACATGGTTCTACAGTCTTGTTAACCAACATGGTTCTACAGTCTTGTTCACCAACATGGTTCTACAGTCTTGTTAACCAACATGGTTCTAGTCTTGTTAACCAACATGGTTCTACAGTCTTGTTAACCAACATAGTTCTACAGTCTTGTTAACCAACATGGTTCTACAGTCTTGTTAACCAACATGGTTCTACAGTCTTGTTAACCAACATGGTTCTACAGTCTTGTTAACCAACATGGTTCTACAGTCATGTTAACCAACATGGTTCTACAGTCATATTAGCAACATGGTTCTACAGTCATGTTAACATGGTTCTACAGTCATATTAACATGGTTCTACAGTCATATTAACATGGTTCTACAGTCATGTTAGCAACATGGTTCTACAGTCATGTTAGCAACATGGTTCTACAGTCATGTTAGCAACATGGTTCTACAGTCATGTTAACAACATGGTTCTACAGTCATGTTAACAACATGGTTCTACAGTCATGTTAACAACATGGTTCTACAGTCATGTTAACAACATGGTTCTACAGTCATGTTAACAACATGGTTCTACAGTCATGTTAACAACATGGTTCTACAGTCATGTTAACAACATGGTTCTACAGTCATGTTAGCAACATGGTTCTACAGTTATACCTTGTTAGAAACAAGCAGGATTTTGTAGCGATCTTTTTTGTAACTTTTTGTTGGTGGTTCAAAGGGCTATTGACAGCTTTCCTTCCCAGTCCTTGTAAATTTACAGTGAGCTTTATTTAGGTAAGTTTATGTAGGTACACCTACACATATGTGCTGTTATATATAGGAACATATGTGTAAATTACCCAGGATAACTCAAAAAAAAAGGTCAAAGTGATTGATTTCCAGTCATGATTATAATCTTAAAAATTAAAGCAGTTAAGTGGACTGTGTGTGTAAATTATTTACAGTAAAGGTAGAGTCAGTGGGAATAAAGTGAACTGGGTTATTTACATGAACGTTAAATAGAGATCAGCTTACAGTAATAGGTACGCCAGTGTTAAGAATGCAAGAAATCTCTCTCCTATCTGTAGCTTCGTTCATTGGATGCCTTTCTGTAACTCCATTCATTAGGTACCTTTCTGTAGCTCCATTCATTAGGTACCTTTCTGTATCTCCATTCATTAGGTACCTTTCTGTATCTCCATTCATTAGGTACCTTTCTGTAGCTCCATTCATTAGGTACCTTTCTGTAGCTCCATTCATTAGGTACCTTTCTGTAGCTCCATTCATTAGGTACCTTTCTGTAGCTCCATTCATTAGGTACCTTTCTGTAGCTCCATCCATTAGGTACCTTTCTGTAGCTCCATTCATTAGGTACCTTTCTGTTGCTCCATTCATTAGGTACCTTTCTGTAGCTCCATTTATTAGGTACCTTTCTGTAGCTCCATTCATTAGGTACCTTTCTGTAGCTCCATCCATTAGGTACCTTTCTGTAGCTCCATTCATTAGGTACCTTTCTGTTGCTCCATTCATTAGGTACCTTTCTGTAGCTCCATTCATTAGGTACCTTTCTGTAGCTCCATTCATTAGGTACCTTTCTGTAGCTCCATTCATTAGATACCTTTCAACTCTCTCTTCCTGAGCTGGTTCATGCTAAGACAGACTTTGATATGTGTAGGTACTCTGTTCCACTCCTTTATTGCTGTATAATAGAAGGTGTTTGAGGCCTGACCACCTGCTGTAGGTACTACAAAATTGTGTAGTACCATACTGGTTTTATTTTTTTTAGACACAGGTACACACACAATTATCATATATAGCAACATGCGTAAATTACGAAATAACCTGATTATAAGGGACTCATTATGTTCAAAATGCGTACACGCATTAGCTATATGAAGAAACTGAAATATAAATTGATTGTAATATATTCGTGATGTAACTATGCTTGTTGGGGTCTGATTGATAGACTCAATGTGACTTCTCTAAAAAAATTTGGTGCTATAGCTCATAGGGTGAGCAATATACTAGCCACTAAGGAGGCATAACTAAAATCTTCCTAGTGCTAGGAGGCGAGTATTTTTTGATGATCAATATGGTAGAACCCTACCCCAGTACAGAAAGTTCTTTGAGGCATTTAATCAATATAAAGTTCTTGTTCTAGGGAGTTGTTAAGGCCGCAGAGGCTGTACGCCTCACTGAGACCACTTCCAGAATTCTGGTTAAAATGTTAGTAAGCTTATTTAGGTACGGGTACACAAATACAGTCACTCAAATTATTATATACATAGTAACATATGTACATTACCTAGGATAACCTCCAAAAAAAGTCAAAGTGACTTATTTCCATTGGGAACCTTGAAATAATTCACGGTCCGGTCCTTGGATTCGTTATATCCCTCTGTAATCTGACTATTTCCCACTGGATGTATATAAGGTGCATAATAATAATGTTAAACTAGCCAGCTAAATATGGCTGGGAACTAGAAAGGAAACAAAGTAATCAGAATTAAGCCCCAAATTACTTACACTATGTATGATAACTGTACTTATATGTAACTTTCCTTAAATAAGCAAACTAAGTCAATTGAAACCGAGTTTCAATTGACCTCAGTGAGATTCAGATTTTTAACCCCGGAGGGTTAGCCACCCAGGATAACCCAAGAAAGTCCGTGCGTCATCGAGGACTTTCTGTCTTATTTCCATTGGGGTCCTCAATCTTGTCCCCCAGGATGCGACCCACACCAGTCGACTAACACCCAGGTACCTATTTACTGCTAGGTGAATAGGAACAGCAGGTGCCTTAAGGAAACACATCCTAATGGCCCCCCCTCACCGTGAACATCAGTTTCATCAACCACAGACAGGATATAACGAAGTACACACTGCGTTACACATTAATGCAGGGCTGAAACGTGACACCAACGTTATGTAATGACGCTGTAACATTTCTGTATTTACGAACATTACGCTAATTCTTCTTGTGTTCATAAGGTTGTTTTGCTTCGGGTCTGTTAGTGAAGCCACCAAGACAAGACTGTGTACAAGTTATCGTGGCGGCTGTTTGGTCAGCTTCAATATTAGTTTATTTTATGAGTTGTTTTATGAACTGGAAAGCATTTGTCATTAGTAACCATGACAGCGCCGCTCTCTAATATCTGTGACACCAGAGAATGTAGAGTTTGCTTTAATATTTGTGCGTGTGCGCGCGCGTACTCACCTATTTCTGGTTCCAGGGGTCTAGTCACAGCTCCTGGCCCCGCCTTTTTGCTGGTCGCAACTAGGTCCTCTCTCCCTGCTTCATGAGCTTTGTCGTATCTCTTCTTAAGGCTGGGTGTGCTTACCTATTCGTGATTGCAGGGGTCAGGTCACAGCTCCTGGCCTCGCACTAGGTCCACTCTCCCTGCTCCAAGAATCTTATCGTACCTCTTCTTAAAGCTATGTATGGATCCTGCTTCCACTACATCACTCTCCAGACTGTTCCACTTCCTGACAACTTAATAGTTGTTTATCTCTTGTGTTCTTCAGTCGTGAGGTTGCATGCAACACACTCCTCAACTCAAGCACAATTAAATCCTAACAACCATCAATTCGATAACCTGAGATCTTTCTGTCCATAATGCTGACAAAGCTTTATTAAGTTGAAGATTACTGCCATAGAAGACCCCCCAAAAAACTGCTACCGTAAACTGAGTTTTTACACTAAAATTGAGGGTAAAGAGTTTACCTTATTCCTAGCATATCTCTTTTTACTGTAACTGCTTCTCACATAATTGAGTTACTTAGCTGTTTTAACTGTTAAGGTTTAAATAATAAGGTATTACAAGGACACCAATGGAAATAAGTCAGTTTGACTTTTGTGGGTTATCCTAGGTAATTACTGAGGCCAGCAGTAGCAGCCTGGTTGATCAGACCCTGATCCACCACGAGGCCTGGTCTCAGACCAGGCCGCGGGGGCGTTGACCCACATTGAGCCCTCTGTTTAATAGTAAAAGTCTGAGGCAGCTACGGTTAAAAGCTGTGTTCGCTCCCATTCTGTTCTTCATCCTAATATCTGACAGACAGAGATGTAAGCCATAGCTCTGTGTCTTCCTTTGCAGATGACACCGGGATTGCCATGGCAGTGACCTCCATCGAAGACACCGCAAGACTCCAAGCAGACATCAACCAAATCTTCAAATGGGCCACTCAAAACAATATGAAGTTCAATGAAGAGAAATTTCAACTACTCAAATATGGAAAACTTGAGGAAATTAAAATTGTATCAGGGTATACGACAAATTCTTACCATACAATAGAGCGAAAAAGTAATGTGAAGGACCTGGGAATGATAATGTCAGAGGATCTCACCTTCAAAGACCACAACAATGTATCTACCGCATCTGCTAGGAAAATGATAGGATGGATAATGAGAACCTTCAAAACTAGGGATGCCAAGCCATTGCTTGTTCTCTCTAGGCTGGAATACTGCTGTACACTAACGGCCCCCTTCAAGGCTGGCGACATTGCTGACCTGGAGAGTGTACAAATAACTTTCACAGCACACAAGTACGTTAAGACACCTAAATTAATGGGAACGGTTGAAGGCCCTTGATTTGTATTCCCTGGAATGCAGGCGAGAGAGATACATGATAATATACACTTCGAAAATCCTAGAGGGATTAGTACCAAACTTGCACATAAAAATCACTCCCTATGAAAGCAAAAGACTCGGCAGAAGATGCAACATTCCCCCAATGAAAAGCAGGGGTACCACGAGTACACAGAGACAACGCAGTAAGTGTCAGGGGCCCTAGACTCAGCTGCCTCCCAGCATACATAAGGGGGATTGCCAATAGACCCCTGGCTGTCTTCAAGAAGGCACTGGACAGGCACCTAAAGTCAGTACCTAACCAACCAGGTTGTGGTTCGTACGTCAGTTTGCGTGCGGCCAGCAGTAACAGCCTGGTTGATCAGACCCTGATCCACCATGAGGCCTGGTCACAGACCGGGCCGCGGGGGCGTTGACCCCTGGAATTCTCTCCAGGTAAACTCCAGGTAATAGGAAGCTGAACGCCGCTTAATTTTCCAAAATGATGAAATTGTGTAAATTCAATGAATCAATATGTAACTTTGCACAGTTTGGCCAAAGGCGTAAAATACGTAGAACACCCACCACAACCACTACCCAAAGCCAGGAACCCACCAACATCCCCACAGAAGCCACGTGCAATAACAGATTGCACACAGCTTCTGAAGGTGGTTGGTGGGTTCCCAGGCCCACAGTCCTACGTACACTATGCCTTCGGGGGAGATTACTCTCCCCTGCTATATGCATTCATAATGCATATAGCAGATTCTCCAGTTCTATACCTTACCTATCCTACTTAACACCACCTAATTCTATAAGTTATTTTGATAGTAGAAACTAAAATTGTCAAATGTATACTATATATATATATAATATATATATATATATATATATATATATATATATATATATATAAATATATATATATATATATATATATAATATACTATATATATATATATCATTATCACTAGATGGCACTACTACACCACCACTAGATGGCACTACTACACTATCACTAGATGGCACTACTACACTATTACTAGATGGCACTACTACACCACCACTAGATGGCACTACTACACATCACTAGATGGCACTACTACACCATCACTAGATGGCACTACTACACCACCACTAGATGGCTACTACACACTAGATGGCACTACTACACTATCACTAGATGGCACTACTACACCATCACTAGATGGCACTACTACACCACCACTAGATGGCACTACTACACCACCACTAGATGGCACTACTACACCATCACTAGATGGCACTACTACACTATCACTAGATGGCACTACTACACCACCACTAGATGGCACTACTACACCATCACTAGATGGCACTACTACACCATCACTAGATGGCACTACTACACCACCACTAGATGGCACTACTACACCACCACTAGATGGCACTACTATCACTAGATGGCACTACTACACCACTAGATGGCACTACTATACCACCACTAGATGGCACTACTACACCACTAGATGACACTACTACACCATCACTAGATGGCACTACTACACCACCACTAGATGGCACTACTACACCACCACTAGATGGCACTACTACACCATCACTAGATGGCACTACTACACCATCACTAGATGGTACTACTACACCACCACTAGATGGCACTACTACACCACCACTAGATGGCACTACTACACCATCACTAGATGGCACTACTACACCACCACTAGATGGCACTACTACACCACCACTAAATGGCGCTACTACACCATCACTAGATGGCACTACTACACCATCACTAGATGGCACTACTACACCACCACTAGATGGCACTACTACACCATCACTAGATGGCACTACTACACCATCACTAGATGGCACTACTACACAATCACTAGATGGCACTACTACACCACCACTAGATGGCACTACTACACCATCACTAGATGGCACTACTACACCACCACTAGATGACAGTACTACACCATCACTAGATGGCACTACTACACTATCACTAGATGGCACTACTACACCATCACTAGATGGCACTACTACACCACCACTAGATGGCACTACTACACCATCACTAGATGGCACTACTACACCACCACTAGATGACAGTACTACACCATCACTAGATGGCACTCAACATACTGAGCACTACTTTCACTAGATGGCACTACTACACCACCACTAGATGGCACTACTACACCATCACTAGATGGCACTACACCACCACTAGATGGCATACTACACCATCACTAGATGGCACTACTACACCATCACTAGATGGCACTACTACACAATCACTAGATGGCACTACTACACCACCACTAGATGGCACTACTACACCATCACTAGATGGCACTACTACACCACCACTAGATGACAGTACTACACCATCACTAGATGGCACTACTACACTATCACTAGATGGCACTACTACACAATCACTAGATGGCACTACTACACCACCACTAGATGGCACTACTACACCATCACATGTATGGCATACTACACCACACTAGATGACAGTACTACACCATCACTAGATGGCACTACTCACTATCACTAGATGGCACTACTACACTATCACTAGATGGCACTACTACACCACCACTAGATGGCACTACTACACCATCACTAGATGGCACTACTACACCACCACTAGATGACAGTACTACACCATCACTAGATGGCACTACTACACCATCACTAGATGGCACTACTACACCATCACTAGATGGCACTACTACACCATCACTAGATGGCACTACTACACCACCACTAGATGACAGTACTACACCATCACTAGATGGCACTACTACACCATCACTAGATGGCACTACTACACTATCACTAGATGGCACTACTACACCATCACTAGATGGCACTACTACACCATCACTAGATGGCACTACTACACCACCACTATCAGTACTACTCATAAGTAAGTTTATTCAGGTATACACAAATACAGTTACATAGATTATCATACATAGCAGCATATGTGTAGAGAACCCAGGATACCCCAAAAGTCAGACAAAGTCAGCACCACCTTCATGGAACCTCTCTCAAGGTCACCACTCTCACCACCAGAGGCGCTGAACTCCACAACTATTGTACCACTAGTACTGTAATAATAATAATAATAATAATAATAATAATAATAATAATAATAATAATAATAATAATAATAATAATAATAGTTTATTTAGACATGGTACAATGATACATAGGTAGACATGATACATAGGTATAAATGAGATGTACATGCCAAAAGCCCCTAATATGCTGTGCATTGCGGGCATTCTTAGGACTATTTAATTGTAGACTACATGGTAAAAAATTATGGTTGATAATTTATAAAATAAGTATAATTGTGTATCTAAGTTATAAAATTTGAATATAAGTTGAACATTAATTGTAGCAATGCAACTAATTGAGTTGAGATAACAATTTAAAACAATTAATTGCATTGCAGTTACAGTTTACGTGGTCATTATAATGTAAATGTTATGGAAATAGTTAGCTTAGTACGTATGTATTATTCATAACAGGTTTTTACATTTAAGTGATTAATCAGGTTTTTACATTAAGTGATTATTCTACTTTGTTAGGAATGTTTGATATTGAGCATTTAGCTTTGGGTGAGAAGGTGGTTTTTTAGCATCGTTTTGAATTGGGGTACAGGCAGGGTTTCTTTGGCAATGACAGGTAATGAATTCCAAATTTTCGTGCCTTTTATATGCATTGAGTTTTTACATAGTGTTAGGTGGACACGGGGAACATCGAGGAGTGATCTGTGTCTAGTGTTATGGTCATGTGTCCTGTTAAAATTGATAAGAAGTTTGAGTGGTGGGTTAATATTTGCATAGAGTGTTCTATGTATGTAATAGGCACAGTAAAAAGTATGGATGTCTTGTATGGTGAGTAAGTTTAGGTTTTTGAATATTGGTGGAGTATGTTGTCTGGAGTGTGAATTTGTTATCATTCTAACTGCTGCCTTTTGTTGTGTTATTAGTGGTCTGAGATGAGTTATTGATGTAGAGCCCCATGCGCAGATTCCATAGGTGAGGTAGGGGTAAATGAGTGAGTGATATAGGGTAAGGAGAGCTGGATGTGGAACATAGTACCGTATCTTGGATAGTATTCCCACGGTCTTTGAGACTTTCTTGGAAATTTGTTGTATATGTGTCTGAAATTTGAGGCCAGTGTCAAGATGGATTCCTACATGAGAGTATACATGAGAGTATACCTGGAGAGGGTTTCGGGGGTCAACGCCCCCGCAACCCGGTCTGTGACCAGGCCTCATGGTGGATCAGGGCCTGATCAACCAGGCTGTTACTGTTGGCCGCACGCTGAGGGAGATTATTGTACCACTAGTACTCTACATGAAGAGCAGATTATTGTACCACTAGTACTCTACATGAAGGGCAGATTATTGTACCACTAGTACTCTACATGAAGGGCAGATTATTGTACCACTAGTACTCTACATGAAGGGAAGATTATTGTACCACTAGTACTCTACATGAAGAGCAGATTATTGTACCACTAGTACACTACATGAAGGGCAGATTATTGTACAACTAGTACACTACATGAAGGGCAGATTATTGTACCACTAGTACTCTACATGAAGGGAAGATTATTGTACCACTAGTACTCTACATGAAGAGCAGATTATTGTACCACTAGTACACTACATGAAGGGCAGATTATTGTACCACTAGTACACTACATGAAGGGCAGATTATTGTACCACTAGTACACTACATGAAGGGCAGATTATTGTACCACTAGTACACTACATGAAGGGCAGATTATTGTACCACTAGTACACTACATGAAGGGAAGATTATTGTACCACTAGTACTCTACATGAAGAGCAGATTATTGTACCACTAGTACACTACATGAAGGGCAGATTATTGTACCACTAGTACACTACATGAAGGGCAGATTATTGTACCACTAGTACACTACATGAAGGGCAGATTATTGTACCACTAGTACACTACATGAAGGGCAGATTATTGTACCAAAGTTGTGCTCTCTCCCCCTAGTACTATGACTGCTTTGGTTCCCAGCCTTGACAAAATTGGCAACAAGATATTCTGGACACTGTGAGCAATTTTATAAACATGATTTAACTTCTGTTTTACTATCCTCATTCAGCATATCCAATTGTCATAATTCATCCTGGCCTACATGCTCTCCTGGATCCAGGTCCAGGATGAATCTTACCATTTTGTTCTGGGTGATTTGTAGCCAATCTTTGATTTTTGGTCAAGGCAGAGTACCATGGAGAGCAAGCGTAGTCCATATGACATTGTATCAAGAGCTAAACATGGGGCCTTGCCACCGTTAGATAAGGTTCGTCAGGAAGTATGATGATCCACAGTTGGAGCTTTTGGTTATCTGACCGAGACCTTCCACTGGCTTACCCCTCCACCCCTTTAAAAATTATGGTCCTGGGCAGAAGTTTTGTTGTCTGAAATACATTACATAATTAATGGAATTTTCTGTGCCTACTGTTATATTAACTCGTTTAAACCACATTATTTGTAGGGCATAAAGAAATAACCATTATTATTATTATTATTATTATTATTATTATTTAAAAAGTCAAGATATTAACTGTTAAGACGTTTAATAACGATAATATACGTAAACTATAAGATGAAGAACATAAGAAAGGAGGAACACTGCAACAGGCCTACTGGCCCATACTAGGCAAGTCCTTCTCAAACACACACTCCACTAACAAAAATATCTGGCCAAGCCTACTTTCAATGCTGCCCAAACTTTGATAACTATTAATTAATGTGCAAGTCCCACACACATCCAACCCCTCTCACTCGTGTATTTATCTAATACTACTACTACTAATAATAATAATAATAATCTATATTTTTACAAGTACATGATACAACTTATACAGACCATAGCTGACATCAATGACATACTATATAGAAAGCCGCTTGTTATGCTGAGCATTTCCCGTAAATTATATCAGTTTTGTCCCAGGATGCGACCCACACCAGTCGACTAACACCCAGGTACCTATTTTACTGCTAGGTGAACGGAGACAGTAGGTGTCTTAAGGAAACACGTCCTAATGTTTCCACCTGTACCGGGAATCGAACCACGGACTTCTGCCATGTTTGCAATGACCCCATATTGAATTTATAATGTAAATTTATTCGTCTCTCCTGGAATAGAACACTTTGTTTCGCAACACAAGAGCGGTAATTGTTTTCCAGAGCGCTGACAATAATAGCGTGAAGTCACGAGGAAGTGACATCACTTGTTACAATGCTAAAAAATGATGAAGTCAGTGAGTTGATGTTTTTATGTAAGGGAAAACGAGCCAAACTTTCTTATCTGTCAGGCGTCACGGATTGTGTGTTATTGAGGTGTTACAACACGTAACATGTGTGACGTGACGTGCTGGTGGTGGAATGCTCATCTGGGTGTTACTTCGATGTTACCTGGGTGTTATCTGGGTGTGTTACCTGGGTGTTATCTGGGTGTGTTACCTGGGTGTTATCTGGGTGTTACCTGGGTGTTGCCTGGGTGTTATCTGGGTGTGTTGCCTGGGTGTTATCTGGGTGTGTTGCCTGGGTGTTATCTGGGTGTTACCTGGGTGTTATCTGGGTGTTACCTGGGTGTTATCTGGCTGTGTTACCTGGGTGTTATCTGGGTGTTACCTGGGTGTTATCTGGGTGTTACCTGGATGTTATCTGGGTGTTACCTGGGTGTTATCTGGGTGTGTCACCTGTCACCTGAGTGCATTCAAGTGACACCTGAATGTCACCTGAGTGAGTGGCACCATTCAGGATGTGACCCATCCACAACAATCTGCTAACTCCCAAGTACCTATTTACTACTAGGTAACGGGGCAATAGGTACTAGGAGACTTGTACGTCTCACCCTAACCACGATGCTACCCACAACAAGCAGCTAACCACCAGGAACCTATTTACTACTAGGTAACCGAGGCAGCAGATGTTAGAAGTGTTAGAAGACTTGCCCATACGTCTCTCCCTGCCCAGGAATCAACCCTGGTTTTTTCTGGTGTAAGATAAAAATACTTAAACTCAAAAGCATATAAAAGGCTTTATTAGGCCCCACTTGCCTTGGGTATAAACCCCACCCGTTCCGTGTTTTAAAGGCTTTATTATTGACCAATTTTATTGAAATAAGTCATTAAAATTCGTGAACGTGAATTAATAACCATAAAGAGTAATTAGTCTATTTAATCCAGATTTTTTCCCTTCCAATAATATACTGGGTGAGTGAAAGTGAGGTGACAGTGCATGTCATACTGGCTCAGTAAAGGTGAGGTGGAGGTGATCATGTCACTCAATGAAAGTGAGGTGAAGATGATCATGTCACTCAGTATATTGATATCAGGCAGCAAGTAGGCAGAGCAGTTATGAAACTCCAGGACACCTCAGTATACACCCTCTCTCAGAACACCTCAGTATACACCCTCTCTCAGAACACCTCAGTATACACTTCCAGTACACCTCAGTATAAGCTACCCAGAATACCCTGATTCAATCTGCATATATATATATCTACAAACTCTAATAGAGTTGTTGACAAGTGGCGTTCCCCAGGGGTCAGTGTTGGTACCCATGTTGATCTTTCGTCCCTTTTGTAGTATATTAATTATATAATGTACATCACCTGGATATAAATAAAGCTGAAACCTAGGCAACAGTAGGTGGATGCTGGCAACAAAGAGATGATAGCCTTCGTGGTTTCATGTCAAGAATTCTAACTACAAGACTCCAGAGTTACAGTACAGCTTCCACTGATAAAGCCTCTTGTAGTTAGTTTAATATCTTTATTATGCACGCCAGACCCATCCTGTGGGTGGTAGTCAAAAGATTACAGAGGTACATAATGGGTCCAGGGACTGGACCCCTAAGTTTTGATAGCTGAACAAGTTACAGTGGTAATGAACTATTATTTCTGGTCACAATCACAATGAGTTATTTATGCAAACATGAAATAAGACACAATGTGCAGCTAATAGTATTTTATGAAGATATGTTGTTATTCAGAGACTTTATTACTTCATAACGTGTTCTGGAGTCTACCTGGAGGGTGTTTCGGGGGTCAACGCCCCCGCGGCCCGGTCCATGACCAGGCATAGAGGTGGATTAAGGCCTCATCAACCAGGCTGTTACTGCTGGCTGCACGCAAACTAACGTACGAACCACAGCCAGGCTGATCAGGTACTGATTTTAGATGTCTGACCAGCTCCCTCTTGAAGACAGCCATGGGGTCTATTGGTAATCCCGCCTTATGTATGCTGGGAGGAAGTTGAACAGTCTTGGGCCCCTGACACTTATTGTTTTGCCTCTTAGCTTACTCATGATTCCCCTGCTTTTCAATGGGGGGATACTGCAACGCCTGCCGAGTCTTTTGCTTTCGTAGGGAATGATTTCCGTGTACAGATTTGGGACTTGAACCTCTAGGATTTTCCAAGTGTATATTATCATGTATCTTTCTCCCCTGCGTTCAATTATCCTGTCTTTTCTGGAACTGTTCATCTTCCCTCAGGAGAAAAAACATCTTATTTTAAGGCGTCCAGGTCCTCAATATCATTTATGAACCCCAGCTGTCCAAGGGGCTCACGAAAAGCACTTCTCAACCTAATATCCCGTCCGGTTTTTTATTTTATTTTTTGGATCGTGAGCCGAATGCTGTCTTGGGCCCCTTGACGTACCAGCTACGCTTGCATTGTGTAATGAGGTTGCTGGCCCACCTGTCATACAAGTTACGCACGTTGCATCATGGGGGAAATGTGCGACAGAGCGCCCCACCTCCACTCATCCCATCAGGTCCCTGACGCCCGTCCGGCCTAACGATACGCTAAGTGAGTTTGAAAGTCGATATAAAAGCTGAATACTGCTTCGTCCTTGCAGTTGCTCTCACAGGTCCCCCAGGGCAACAGCAGAGGCAGAAATCATAGCTCTAACCACAACAGCAGACTTTCCCCACAGCAGCAGAGATTAAAAATTAGCAAGCAAGGATTGTGAGAAGCTACGACCAAGTGACTTTGAGGTTCACGTTTTAATATATTGCTCTCCAGCGTGTGGTAATTACCACAACAAACTATATAATGTCTCAGGCGTTGCTTAAGGTAAGTCTTCAGATTGACCTCACTTGTATTAACGGGGAAGATATATAGTGAAAGACGTCAACAGTAGCCATAGCCGGAAAAATTGATACAAATGTAGTATAATGCGATCCTTTATTGACTACGTTTCGCCCACTCAGTGAGATTTATCAAGTCAGAAATCAAGTCAGACCTGTTTGTGATTTGATAAAGTCGAAACATTGTAAATAGATGACGACGTTTCGGTGTAAGTTGAACCGAAACGTCGTCATAGGTTTCATTCTCCCGGGTTATGTATTGTTCCAGTCACAATATTGTCTTTATTCTCTCTGTATCACTTTTCCAATGTTTACTGTTTTGTAAACAAAATCATATTCTGTCAATTCTAAAAACATAAACTGATAAGCAAAACATTTACAAACATTGATGTTTCTGAACACAACTTGGCACTATAAGAGGTTACGTAACTTATGTTAGGTTAAGTTAGGTTAGGTAAGGTTTGTCAGGAAACAGGACAAGTGTTTCCTGACGCGGGTCTTAGTCATAAGCTGGAGCTTTTGGTCATCTGAGCGAGGCCTTCCACTGGCTTACGCCTCCACCCCTTTAAAAATTATTACAATTATAATAATTTTCTCTTCTTATGAGGTTATGTAGACTTATTACGTTGTAGGCACGAGCGCTGGTGGCGGTAGTGACCTCTGACGCTGTGTTGGTAACATTAGTCCAGCTGGTGACCCTGGCGCAGCTGGTGACCCTGGCGCAGATGGTGACCTTTGCTCTGCTGACAACAGCACAGTCTCTCCAGATATCACCGTCCTTCGGGTATGTTAAATTGTTGTTACTTTAGTCAATGTTGTTGAAAATGGTATAAAATGACTCACGAAATCGTAATGACAGGATTGCAACCAAGCCATACCACGGGTGGGGATAGAACCCGCGGTCAGTCATAAAACTCCAGACCGACGGCCCGCTGGCCCAGTGGCTAACGCGTCGGTCTGGAGTTTTGACTCTGTGACCGCGGGTTCTATCCCCACCCGTGGTATGGGTTGGTATAAAATACGAGCTGAAGACTAAGACGCATGGCAACAGTTACCTGATGAACTGATTACATAGTCCTTATTTCATTTCTTCTGCTCCTTCTCTATTTGACTGAAGAAGCCTACCGTGTAGGCGAAGAGTTTCGTCAATAAAGATACCCAACTGTTGCATATGTCTTAGACGTGTGCCTCAGATGTTCTGCATACAGGCACCTAAAGTCAGTACCTGATCAGCCGGGCTGTGGCTTGTACGTCGGTTTACGTGCAGCCAACAGTAACAGCCTGGTTGATCAGGCCCTGATCCACCATGAGGCCTGGTCACAGACCGGGCCGCGGGGGCGTTGACCCCCGACACCCTCTCCAGGTATACATACTAAGGGGCTTTCTGCATGCTAATGGGTATGTCTTATAAGATGATTAAGGGAACTCAGCCTGATGATACTGGAGGATAGAGGGGACATGATAACGACATATAAAATACCGAGAGGAATTAACAGGGTGGATAGGGCTAGAATGTGTCAGAGAATCTTTAATATACAATCTTTCTGACTACCGCCCACAGGATGGGTATGGGATGTATATTAGACTAACTTTTACGTCATTTCTGGTTACTCATATATTGTATTTTTCTGAAACTTTGACAAGCATTGATATTTTGACTCTATATATACTAAGAGTAATAATTTTCCAAAAATATTAACGTGTGTTGTATTATTAAAATTATTTGGGTATCATAAATATCTTTCATGTGTACTCACCTATGTGTACTCACCTATTTGTGGTTGCAGGGGTCGATTCATAGCTCCTGGCCTCGCCTCTTCACTGATTGCTACTAGGTTCTCTCTCTCCCTGCTCCATGAGCTTTATCAAACCTCGTCTTAAAACTATGTATGGTTCCTGCCTCCACTACGTCACTTTCTAGGCTATTCCACTTCCTGACAACTCTATGACTGAAGAAATACTTCTTAACATCCCTTTGACTCCTCTGAGTCTTCAACTTCCAATTGTGACCCCTTGTTTCTGTGTCCCATCTCTGGAACATCATGTTTCTGTCCACCTTATCTATTCCACGCAGTATTTTGTATGTCGTTATCATGTCTCCCCTAACCCTCCTGTCCTCCAGTGTTGTCAGGCCGACTTCCCTTAACCTTTCTTCATAGGACATTGCCCTTAGCTCTAGAACTAGTCTTGTTGCAAACCTTTGCACTTTCTCTAATTTCTTAACGTGCTTAACCAGGTGTGGGTTCCAAACTGGTGCTTCATACTCCAATATGGGCCTGACGTACACAGTGTACAGTGTCTTGAACGATTCCTTACTAAGGTATCGGAACGCTATTCTCAGGTTTGCCAGATGCCCGTATGCTGCAGCAGTTATCTGGTTGATGTGTGCTTCCGGAGACGTGCTTGGTGTTATACTCACCCCAAGATCTTTCTCCTTGAGTAAGGTTTGCAGTCTTTGGCCCCCTAGCCTATTCTCTGTCTGCGGTCTTCTTTGCCCTTCCCCGATCTTTATGACTTTGCATTTAGCGTGTGTGTGTTTGTGTAATACGCATAACACTTATGTTAATTAGATACAATATACGATTTATGGCAACTTTTTAGAGATGACGTTTCATCCACCAGGGACTGTATCGATTCTCACAGGGACATTTCGTCTCAGGTGATCGAAATGTCCTCCCAGAAACGTGCCATAACTCACATAAAGAACAATAAGTCACGATATCATCACTGGAACAATACACAAATATTATTAATATTGGTAGAATTACCGACAATATTTTAGGTAAAAGGACACAAGTGCAACTAATGTGACATTTTATTGTGGCAACGTTTCGCTCTCCATGAGCTTTATTTTTAGTTTAATATCTTTATTATGCACCCCATACCCATCCTGTGGGCGGTAGTCAAAAGATTACAGAGGTACATAATGGGTCCAGAGACTGGACCCCAAAGTTTTGATAGCTGAACTAGTTACAAAGGTAATGAACCCATGCAATAGCTTTAATAGCCTTTTTACTTATGTACAAGTCGACATTTTCTACATGTATCACTGCTACTACTACTACCACTACTACTACCACTAGTATTACACCTCACTCTAAGTCTATATATACCCTCTGTGTCCATGTTATTGTTTGTAACGGCTTGACAAAGCTCCTGGAGAGCGAAACGTTGCCACAGTAAAATGCTACATTAGTTGTACTTGTGTCCTTTTACCTAACATTGACAGACCTTACCTAAACTAACTCAAACTGGTACTCTCCCCTACAGTACCAGCGGAGGTATCACCTTCCCTCTGTTCTCACCATCCTTGTTGTACGACCAGAGGTCAGCAGCTTCGTCCACAGCCAAGGAAGTGGTCGTGCCTGCACCAGACCAGGTATTTCCTCTCACATTTCCGCCTCCCTCTGTGTAAGGTTATTCAGGTATACACAAATACAGTTACATAGATTGTCATACATATCAGAATATGTGTAGACAATCTAGGATAACCCAAAAAAGTCAGACAGAGTGACTTATTTCCATTGGGGTCCTTTGCTTATTTCCATTGGGGTCCTTATTTATTGTGATAATTAAGATACGTGTACAACAGTTAGGTATCTTGAAATTAAGACACATGTGCAACATCTGGGTATCTTTATTGTAAACGTTTTGCCATCCAGTGGCTTTATCAATACAAATTCTAGGATATAATTGGAAGACAGTAGAACTATAAACAAAAGATGAGGTAATCAGTCCGTCAGCCTTGGAGTTGGTGTGAAGAGCACCGTAGTCGTGAAGATTCTGGAGCACAGACAAGAAGGCTGGCGCTTATATACTAACGTCAGGTGGAAAGGGACGGGTAGCAGACGGTATTGTATACCATTCTTGTACATTTCTGTATATACACCGAGAGCTGTAGCTCTCAGTGTAAATACACCGAGAGGTGTGTATGTGTACTGTCTGAATCCCTGCCTTAGGGATTTGTCGTACTTATAGCGTTTAGGCGAATTCAGATTTATACCCTGTGCAGACGATACAGTATCTCAAGTTAATCTAGTCAGAGTACGTTAAGTGACTCATGAGATCGTGATAACACGATTCCAAGCAAATCACAGAACGGTTGAGGCTTGAACCATGGTAAATGAGTCCTAAAACGGGACTGAGTTTTAGAATTCACTTGCCTCTGGTTCGATCCTCACCCGTTCTGTGGTTGATTCGTGAACACAGTACTAGTAGCCACAGTGACAGTAATTATGGCTGACTCGTGAACACAACACTGGTAGCCACAGTGACAGTAATTTTGGCTGATTCGTGGACACAACAGTGGTAGCCACAGAGACTATGATTGATGCATGGCCTGAACATTGGTAGCCACAATGACAGAAGAATCACAACCCTGACAACTAAGAATAAAAAATCACTACTTAGGAAGATGGGTTGTGGGTTGGACACATCGTCCAGTCTTCACCTCTGTTTCTTGCATTAACTGTGAGTTACTATTTCTTACTGTAAAGAATGATAAATGAACAAAATTTAGATAAGCCAGACACATGTGCAACACTTTGGTATCCTCATTGTCGAAAACCTTCGCCCGCCCAGCAGGCTTTTTCAATCGTTCCGAAAATAGATACCCAGGTGTTGCAAATGTGGCTTATTCATCTACCTGTCAGTATTGTATCCCATTAATATAAGTAGTTTGGCTGTCAGCGTCACTGACAGCTAGAGAAAGTGAAGCTGACAGCTTGATAGAGTGATGTCGACAGTTCGATAGTGATGTCGACAGATTGATAGTGATGTCGACAGTTTGATAGTGATGTTCATATCTGACTAGTGTTATCCCCGTAGGCTCGGCGGCGCTCATCTTATCGCTCAGCAGATACCGGTCAGGTGAGTGTAAACTCATTTGTATCTCTAGATGAAAGGAATACAATACTGACACCTGGGTATCGCTTTATGTGAGGACGATTCGCCAACCAGTGGCTTTAGCAGTTCAATACAGAGATGATCTCGGAAAGTGGTAGATGAGGTAATCAGTCCCTCAGCCTTGTTGAACTGTAGTATAGTATGCTCTGGTATCGTATAATATACTCTGGTATCGTATAATATGCTCTGGTATCGTATAATATACTCTGGTATGTTTTTAAACCCGTGATATACTCTTGAGTTCTAAAAATTTGTATTATATATTGTATATACACCGAGAAGGGTATATCTGCAGGTATATATATACTAAATATGCATGTTTTTGTGTATATACACCAAGTACATCTTTTGGTATATATCCACTGAGAAGTACGTCTTTTGGTATATATGCACTGAGAAGTGTATATCTCTCAGTGTATGCACATAATGTGTATATATCTCGGTGTATATACATTGATATGTATCACTAAGAGTATCTACACTGAGAAACATGTATATCTCCGTTTATATATACATAAGCATGTATATCTTGGTGTATATACAAGTGTATTTACACAGAGAAATGTGTATACCCTATTTTAGGATCAATGTTTAGTTAATTTCAGTGTACAGATGAACAAAACTGAACACACAGAAATGGAGCTTAGAATTAGGCTTCAAAATCAAACATTAGCAGCAGGTGATCACGTCTAAGCTTTACTTTCATCCCGTAGATCAAAAAAGCTTCAGACTTCAGTGGTATATCTACCGGCTTCAGTCCCATTGAGTACCCCGAATTTATTACCAACGCCACCAAGTTTGACCAAGTTTCCCAGAAAACTTTCTTTGGTAAGTTGTAATTAAGTTGCTTTTCATCCTATTGAAGTCTCGTTAAGATACGAGTAAAACTGTATTATAAACCACACCACGGGCGGGGATTGAACTCGTGGCGGGTGAGTCGTAAATCTCCAGGCCATTGCGTAAGCCTGGCCTGGAGTTTTCACTTTAATGTAGGTTGCACACTGCACAGTGTCAACAATTACAAAATATTTAAAGCCATTTGACACCAAAACCTTTTCACCGCCTCTAACAACCACCTTTAACTTCTGGTGGCTAAAGTTCTCGCTTCACACGGTGAGTGTCCGGGTTCGAGTCCCGGCGAGGGTAGAAACATTGGGCGTGTTTCCATACACCGGTTGCCTATGTTCACCCATTAGTAAAATGGGTACCTGGGTGTTAGTCGACTGGTGTGGGTCGCATCCTGGGACAAAACTGACCTAATTTGCCCGAAATGCTCTGCATAACACGCGGCTTTCTATATAGTAGTATGTCATTGATGTCAGCTATGGTATAAGTTGCACATGTACTTGTAGTTAATAAATATATTATTATATTATGTTGTGTCCCTCATCCTACAGGCACAGAGGAAGAGTCGTCCAGCTACGCTTATCCAGAGACGAGTTCCAGAAACAACAGTAATCGTTTCTTCAACTTCAATTCAGATTCTCAGACCTTTGATGTGAGTATAAGCCCTCGTGTATGTGGTCCTCTGGTGGTGTTCGTTGCACTCTGCCAGCCACTTCTCCTGTCAACACCACAAACATCCACTTCTCCCGTCAACACCACAAACATCCACTTTTCCTGTCAACACCACAAACATCCACTTCTCCCGTCAACACCACAAACATCCACTTCTCCCGTCAACACCACAAACATCCACTTCTCCCGTCAACACCACTTACAGCTATTCTCTTCTTCTGTCGTCAACAGCACTAACAGCTATTCTCTCTCTTCTCGTCAGCTGGGCATTAGCTTCACTGTGCCGTTCCTCTCCATCCCGACATCGTCAGTGATGAATCTTAAGGATAGTCTGGGTTCCACCACCGGCACAGCTCTCAGCTCCCTGATGTCAATCAACTGGCCTTCTGTCATCTCAATAGGTGCAGCTGTGCTGCTGGCTGCCCTCCTCCTGCCACAGCTGGCTTCTCTGCTCACAAACCTGGTCTCAGGATCAAGTGGATACAATGCCCCCTACACTGGCTCTTATGGGCGCAATATTGAGAGAGGTTAGTTAGTTTCCACTTGCCAAAAGGAACTTATTGATAGTCACGTCGATTAAGATCTCTTTGTCAGCATTAATACAGGACCCTGGGCGGGTCCTTCACGGTCCGTCCCACTAGCGGAACGCTTGCTCAATCCAATTTTCAATGTTTTATGTTGTTGTTGTTTTTCGTAATTTAACATCGTTGACTCGACAGTACATAGTGACGGACAGAAAAATATTGCTGGGAAATTCCACGTCATGTGGCTAACAAATTGCCAGAGAAATTACCATACAGAGTGTTCACCCAAAAATTGGATTATATGGGAACGGGTCCGCCATGGGTTTTCAGTACACGGTTGGAATAAGTAGCTTTTAATATCATTTTACGAGGCGTGTCTGGTCACGATGATGTGGTAATGGATGGTGGCGCCGGTTTCTTGAAAAAAAAAATGACTGGAGACTATTCTTTTTATAATTTATTCAGCTTAAACACAAGAAAAGCTTGCGACGACGTTTCGGTCCGACATGGACCATTTACAAATCGGACCGAAACGTCGTCGTAAGCTCCTCTTGGGTGGCGATGGGGATGGGTTGGACAAATATTTTTATTGGTGGGTTGCTTTTGACATGGACCTGCCAAGTATGGGCCAGTGGGCCTGTTGCAGTGTTCCTCCTTTCTTATGTTCTTAAAGGGGATCAGGTATTATTTCTATTACTGAACACTGATGTGTGTGTGTTGTCTGCGTCATTCCGACACGTGTCTGTATCACAGGTGGTGTGTTGCCAGTGGCACCCTTCACATCTCTGCTGCACCAGCTGGACGACGCACTTGCACAGTACGACCTGGACTCAACTTCTTGCATGCAACGCGCCGCCTGCAACTACGTGGCGGAGTCTGAGACCAGCGTCAAGGAAGGTGATGCTGACTCCTTGGAGATGATCGTCTCTGGTCTCGCTAGGTGAGTCCTCTTACTTGACGAAGATGCTGGTGCTACTAGTCAGGTTAGCACCTGAAAAGACTCGTCAGAGTTCAATCCTCCAACATCGCTGCTCTATCCTCCAGTATTATAACTAATCCATCCTCCGCTATTACTGATGCTTCCTCTATTATCATCACAACTCTACCTTCAAAGCTTAGTTGACCAGGGACCTTTGGTTTACCAGTAACTTTGGTTTACTAGAGACCTTCGGTTTACCAGTAACTTTTGGTTTACAATGACCTTTAGTTTACCACTAACGTTTGGTTTACTATGAACATCTGGTTTACCAGGGGCCTTTGTGACTTTAACCAAAGCCTCTGCACGACACAATTTTTTTTTTAAGAAAGCTCTACACGACTCAAGTTTTGGCTACCACATATTCTATGGATAATTATTTTATATTTGGTGTACTAATAATAATATGAATATATATTTTTTACTTTCATATACGTATATGTGTTTTTTTCCCTGGCGCAGGAACATGTGGCTGCAGACGCTGGTGGGTAAAACCTTCCTGACGGAGGCTGTGGAGACGGGGCGCTCAGGTGCCAATTGCCAACTTCAGTATCCTAAATGCCCTTTCTCTCTCACTGGAGTTCTCAGGTTTCTGGCCACCTACGCCTCCCTCGCCACCTGAGGAACCAAAAACTAGTGTCCTCAGGTTCCTGTTCACCTATGCCTCCCTCATCACCTGAGGAATCTTTCTCACTAGTGCACTCATGGTTCCTGGCCACCTACGCCTCCCTCATCACCTGAGGAATCTCTCACTAGTGTCGTCAGGTTCCTGGCCACCTACGCCTCCCTCACCATCTAAGACAGGGTTCTTAGCCTTTCTATGATTACAGATCCCCAATGGATTTCCCAATACGTCGCCATAGCCCCTTCAACAGACTGTCGAAATTATCACCATCATCAACAGTCCTTTCAGGTACCAGTATGACTTCAAAAGATGTCAGTAACTTGGTTTGACTTCACATATTAATAGCTAGGAGTAGAACAGCTGGAAAAATATCAAAGATTTTATCATATTTATTTATAATAAACGGCAAATTATTCAGAGATCGATTACCATACCCCCATTATTTGGGCAACATATCCTCAAAAGGTATGGATACCACTGTGAAGAACCCCTGCTCTCAGATCTTCCAAAGGTACCGTATGAACCACACGGCTTTAGCATTTCTGCATAGTGTAGCAAAAATAATCCCATTGTTAACCGGATGTTGTAATAAGGTTTAAAATCTATCTACTATACGAGTCATTATGGCTACTCATAACCTGTGCACCATCAGACAAGAATACTTTAATCCCTAAAATAGGGATTAAAATAAACTCTCAGCATATATACGTTGAAACATATCCCTTGGGGTACATATACATATCCTGTGACTCAGTATACATACAGTGAGAAACATATACCTCGCGGTGTATGTTTCAATACATCATGAAACCCCATGAATTGTGTATACATAATAACACACAAGAAAAATGTATGATTACTGTATGAATTTAACTTGCATCTATAATATATAGGTTTAGTTAAACAAGTTATGTATATACATGTTTATACACTATACACATTCTACTTTGGAAATATTTTCCACAATATTTAAGTCACCCATAATTTATAAGCATATTCCTTTTAATGCCAGTGAAAGGCTCCTGATCCAATGAATCGGAGGCACTCTGCATTTCCTCGAATCAACCCTGATTACCTCCCATTCCCCAGGTGTGTTATGACCCCTACAGATTTAGCTCTTCCCATATATGTAATCAAAAATAGTAATAATCATTTTAATTTCTTCTGTAGAAAACGATATCTAAAATTTTATGGGTAACTAGTAACATTTTTCTTTGTTCCAGTGAGTTAAGATAAGATTTCGTTCGGATTTTTAACCCCGGAGGGTTAGCCAACCAGGATAACCCAAGAAAGGCAGTGCGTCATCGACTGTCTGTCTTATTTCCATTGGGGGTCCTCAATCTTGTCCCCCAGGATGCGACCCACACCATTCGACTAACACACAGGTACCTACACTTTCTAGGTGAAATGACAACGGGTGTAAATAAACACGCCCAGTGTTTCTACCCCGCCGGGAATCTGCTGTCCTGGTTCACCTGGGTGTTAGCCGGTAAGTTTATTCAGGTATACACAAATACAGTTACATAGAGTATCATACATAGCAACATATGTGTAGACACCCTAGGATAACCCAAAAAAGTCAGACAAAGCGACTTATTTCCATTGGGGTCCTGTTGTGGGTCGCATCCTGGGGGACGAGATTAACGTAGGCTGCTCTAAATACTCTACATAACCAGGAACTTTCTGCATAGTATGTCAATAATGTCAGCTATGGTCTGTAATAGTTGTATCATGTACTTGTAGAAATAAAGATTATTATATTTTCATTATTATATCAGAATATTTGGGGTTTTTCTTTCCATAGACTTGTATGAATACATCCGCAGTTTGCTGCGGACGTCAGATAGGGTACTTACGTGTTTGTGGTCGCAGGGCCGAGTCTCTGCTACTGACCTCTTTTATCTGCTGGCCGCTACTGGGTTCACTCCTGGTTACGTGAGTCCTGTCATACCTATTCTTAAAGCTATGTATGGATCCTGCCTCTCCTATTTCAGTAATTCATTCCACTTCCACGATGTCTTTTGAATTTTCCTCCCCTAAACTTTATACTGGAGAATCAGTGTACAAGTACATTGTCATTTGGATATATGTAGTGTAGTGCCTTGGAACAAGAGTCCTGCCTCGCCTACACTGCCCCACCCCGTTCTCACCCCCACCAAGTACTCGGTTCTCACCCCCACCAAGTACTCGGTTCTCACCCCCACCAAGTACTCGGTTCTCACCCCCACCAAGTACTCGGTTCTCACCCCCACCAAGTACTCGGTTCTCACCCCCACCAAGTACTCGGTTCTCACCCCCACCAAGTACTCGGTTCTCACCCCCACCAAGTACTCGGAGGTTGAAGGTGGAGATCAAACCAGGGACGTAGGAGCCTCAACTTCTCTTCCTCACGGTCACCTGTTCACTTCAATTCTCCTTAACCCCACCATCTGTCCACTTCTCTTCTCCTTAACCCCACCATCTGTCCACTTCTCTTCTCCTTAACCCCACCATCTGTCCACTTCTCTTCTCCTTAACCCCACCATCTGTCCACTTCTATTCTCCTTAACCCCACCATCTGTCCACTTCTCTTCTCCTTAACCTCACCATATGTCCACTTCTCTTCTCCTTAACCATACCATCTATCCACTTCTCCTCTACTTAACCCCACCAGCTGTGCTACAACTCCACAGAGTGAACCTCTCGGCTCTACTCCCTGGTCTCTTCTCTCTCACTCTGGACCACCAGCAGGGTCTTGACCAGAATTGGAAACCCAGGTGCCCAGCAATACACCTCAACTCTCCCAGCTCCTCACCCTAGCCCCACCAAGGCTGAACTAACTGTACTTCACGTTATCCTTATTCCTTAATAATACCTCCTTTCTCGTTTCTCATTATCCCTTCTCCGCCTCCAAACTCCTGACGATTCGTAAAATAAACACAATATGATCCACACTTTCCGGGATAATCAATTATCTAATAGTTATAATTTATACCCATAATTTTTAAAGGGGTGGATTAGTAGGCCAGCGGAAGGCCTCGGTCAGATGGCCAAAAGCTCCAGCTATGGGTCATCATTTGACTAAGATCTGCGTCAGGAAGCATTTGTCTTGTTTCGTGACAAACCTTACCTAACCTAATCTAACTTTTAAGTCAGGACTTCAGTAAAAAGGAGTCGCTATCTGTAGATGGAGACCAGACAACAACCACAATGGAAGTAAGTCACTTTATCTGACTTTTTGGGGGGGTTATCCTATGTAATTTACACGTTACTATGTGTGATAATTATACTTGTGTACATGTACCTAAATAAACTTACTTACCGTTTGCTCATAAATTCAATAAACTCTCAGCTCACAGCTAAAATGTTTATGAACTGTTATTAAACAAGTGGTTGTTAAAGCAGCAGGTATTCCTCGCATCCCCTTTTCTACCCCTAAAAAATATATGATTTAGGGAATATATGATTATCTTAAACTTATTATTTTCATTCCTTAAGTCTAGAAATCCTTTAAAGCTGCAGTTACAGAGAAATTACAGAGAAAATATCTCAACACAGACATAAAAATTTTACTTATTTAACATGTGGTGGTTATTACAACAGGAAATATTCCTTACATCCTTCATCATCCCTCCGCCTCCACCTTCCACCTTTACCACCCCCACACACTCCACCTACACCTCCTTCCCACCACATCCTGCAAGAATTACCAGCACACTTTTCTGATGGGTGGGTTTATCACTGGGTTAGGGGGTAACAAAACCTTTGTCAGCATTCACATGTTATAAATTATTTGCCCTTCCATTTTAATGTTGCACCAGTACACTAGCATCTTCACTCCTGTAGCATCAAGCCTCCATCACATCACCTCAACCACCCCTCAACCTCCTCCATCTCACCTCCACCTCTTCCATCTCACCTCCACCTCTTCCATCAATCCTCCATCACCATCACCCATGCTCCCCGTCACACTCTTCAAGAGATCATAGCTAACCCTTTATAAGCTAGTTATTTATTGGGTATCTAGCAGATGCCTCTTAGAAGGATAAGACTCGAGTGTCGTCTCATCCTTTCTTGGCTTCAAATATTTTAATCATACCTCTTAGATTTTATTTCCTTGTAGACCTTACAACTTTATATATTATATTTTAAATGACCTTTTCCAAATTTATGATTTAATTTTAAATGATTTCTTGCTAACTGACCAGTTTTAATTATTCGGCACGACATATATATATATATATAGCATATATATATAAAGACATAGCTTTCAATAACTCCACCCTCCATCTCCTACACCTCCGCTACCTCCCTCCATCTCCTACACCTCCGCTACCTCCCTCCATCTCCTTTACCTCCGCTACCTCCCTCCATCTCCTACACCTCCGCTACCTCCCTCCATCTCCTACACCTCCGCTACCTCCCTCCATCTCCTACACCTCCGCTACTTCCCTCCATCTCCTACACCTCCGCTACCTCCCTCCATCTCCTACACCTCCGCTACCTCCCCCATCTACTACACCTCCCTCCATCTCCTACACCTCCGCTACCTCCCTCCATCTACTACACCTCCCTCCATCACCTACACCTCCGCTACCTCCCTCCATCTACTACACCTCCGCTACCTCCCTCCATCTACTACACTTCCGCTACCTCCCTCCATCTACTACACTTCCGCTACCTCCCTCCATCTACTACACTTCCGCTACCTCCCTCCATCTACTACACTTCCGCTACCTCCCTCCATCTACTACACTTCCGCTACCTCCCTCCATCTACTACACTTCCGCTACCTCCCTCCTACTACACTTCCGCTACCTCCCTCCATCTACTACACTTCCGCTACCTCCCTCCATCTACTACACTTCCGCTACCTCCCTCCATCTACTACACTTCCGCTACCTTCCTCCATCTCCTTAAGATTTTTTGTCATATATATTTTACCATATATTATAGCGGGTATATCTAGTCCCTTCTCCGGGTGTACATCATATTACGTCAGCAGAGACTATCCTAGAGTGTGTATAGAGTATAGATACTCTAGCTCTTGGTACTGGATGAAGGAAGAGTCCTATAGGAACCTTGGGATAACTTTTATTTGTATAACAAAGGTATATTTTTCCTTCCAAGCTTTATCATATTTATTTTTCCACCTTCCACCTTGAAATAAAACAGGCACAATATCATCTGGCTTTCAGTATTCCGAAGACATCCTCACCTCTCAGAGGGATTTACGCAATTAGTTTTTTGTTTCATCTGAATTGTGTGTGGAAATATGTATCTTTTATGTGCAGCTTGTAGAATGTTTACATATGTAACTAATGTCTGTTATGTCTATATGCAATAAGTAATTCTTCAAAGAATGAAAGCTACGATAACGTAGATGGAACAATTTACTACTAACAATTTGAAGAGAAAAATCTGAATGACGTTTCTTGCCCTCCGTCCTGATAATGGACCAGGATGGATCGAAATATAATCCAAAGTTTCTTTTCCAAATCGTGTGTTACTGTAAGGTGTATGTTTATCTGTGTACATATGCTGAGAATTTAATTTAATTTCTATTCAGGTATTAAAACATCCTTGATTGATGGTGAACAGGAGAACATGCAGCCTTAATGACCCTAGTGTAGTTTTAGCCTTTAATTATAATGATACTTATATTTCCTTGTAAAGCTTACAATGTTTGGTTTACATTACATTTACATTACATTTCGATTACAAAGACGGCCACTAGCATGCCTAGGCATTTCAGGCATGCCTAGGCATTTCGGGCAGATTAATACTATTTTTTACTCATTAATTATTTAGGTTATGGGGCAGTACATTTGAACATACATTTTTAGATTTACAATATTGAGGTAGATTTGGACATACATTTTTAGATTTACAATTTTGAGGTAGTACGAGTCACACAATAATAATACAAACGGTAAATTCAGTAATGCGATTGGATTTGTCTGTAGCGTCTGGAAGCGTGTTTTAGGTGGACTTAAGGCTAACTTAAGATTTAATAGGCTATAGCTATATTAGGAATTTTATGTTTACAGTCATTTGGGTGGGTGTAAGTGTAAATTAATGTAAATTACAAATAATGAGAGTAGGACATATTGTGTTGGATGTGTTCATGAGTCAAAAAAGAAAATTAGGTGATTATCATTCGTTTAGCTAATAATGGGGTGTTAGGGAGATAAGATATTTTTTATCTTCTTAAATCCCATTAACCAACTACACTGGTGAAGTATCCAATTTTGTTAATTAAAGAAAAAGGATTCCAATGGAAATAAGTCACTTTGACCTGTTTTTGGGTTGTTCTAGGTAATTTACACTATGTAAATAACTTGTGTACCTGTGCCTAAATAAACTTATTAACTAACCAACAAACCGTGTATTAGTTGTAAACTAAATAATCTTTTAGTATAAATCCAAATATTCCGGAAATTCGGACGACACTAAAAATATCCCGAGCGCATCAACTAATGCAGAAATAAACGCGAAATTATTTTTTCCAATGGAAACAAGTCACTTTGTTTGACTTTCTTTGGGTTATCCTAGGTAATTTACACCATGTATGATAATTGTACTTATGTGTGCGTGTGCCTAAATAAACTTACTTATTTACGTGTAATCGCTACGCAAGTTATCAAAGGTCGTTTACCCTGGGAAGAGTTTATGGTAGGACTGCGACACAGCCCCATTGATACTCAAAACACTTGAGTTACCCCAGTAAGCAAACTATTTTCCCTCATGGTAAATGTTTTTTGCCCGTCTGGCTATAAGAAATCCACATTACGATACGTACAAACCTCCTCGGGAAAAAACCGAAGGCAGGAAATGTATATTTCACCGAGGTTTTGCAGGAGAATATAAAAAAAGGGAGATGTCCAGAGTGCTAGTGCTATCCAACAGATGTCGCCACCTCATTAGTAAACATGGCGCAGTGAAAGCTGGTAGTTAAAGTGATCTGTGAGGATATCCCGGTATTTTACCACCCCTCTGATAACTATTTGGCTCTACGGTATAAGTATACAACTCGGTGAAAGGTACGTTGACGGTTTTTCACTGGCGGTTAGTCGACAAAATTCGTGGCTTACCTTAAATGGGAGTAAAGAAGAGGTCCGCTGACCTGCCCTTGTCTTGGCCTTCCCAAAAATTCATTACGATGGCATTCACTTAAAGATGTGTTTAAATGTGTTATTTTCTTCTTTTTACACATAGTAATATGTACTAAGAATCAGCAGGAAAATGATGATTGATGGCTACGAAGAGATGACAACTGCAGTGATTGACGTATTCACTGCAACCGAGTGTATTTAAATGTTATAGTCTTCTTTTTACATACTATAGTTTAGCACTTCTCTTTGATTATAATAATAATAATGACTATATAAGAATCAGCAGGAAATTAATGATTGATGGCTACGAGGAGGTGAACAACTGCAGTGATTGATGTTTATTGCACGTAATATTTAACTATAACAATATTCACTGTGAATACAGTATATATATACTGTTTATGAACAGTTTATCCGAGTCTCCATTTTAGGAATTAAAATATTCATGACTGGTGATGTATACGTTGCTTGCAGCCTTAATGACCATCGTGTAGTCGATAGGCTTGAAACCAGAGTAATCACCCATCGGGAACGTTAATATGAGTGGTTTTATATGGTAAATTATGTAGAATTTAACTTGGGATAACTCAGTAAAATCGTTGATATTTATTCCCATTCGGGTAGCAACTATGACAGTTAATTGATCTTTGGGTTGTTGCTAATGACCAAACAACGGAGTGGCCATCACCTTGTTGGGGTAATTAAGTTGATTTAATGTGTGAGTATGTGTACACGCCTAATTGTGGTTGCAGGGGGTCGATTCATAGCTCCTGTGTGTGTACTCGCCTAATGTGTATGTACTCGCCTATTTGTGGTTACAGGGGGTCGATTCATAGCTCCTGTGTGTGTGTGTGTACTCACCTAATGTGTGTGTGTGTGTGTGTGTACTCGCCTATTTGTGGTTACCGGGGGTCGAGTCATAGCTCCTGTGTGTGTACTCACCTAATGTGTGTGTGTGTGTGTACTCACCTATTTGTGGTTTCAGGGGTCGATTCATAGCTCCTGGCCCCGCCTCTTCACTGGTCGCTACTAGGTCCTCTCTCCCTGCTCCATGAGCTGTATCAAACCTCGTCTTAAAACTGTGTATAGTTCCTGCCTCCATTCTGTGTGTGTGTGTGTGTGTGTACTCACCTAATTGTACTCACCTAATTGTGGTTGCAGGGGTCGAGACTCAGCTCCTGGCCCCGCCTCTTCGCTGTCTGCTACTGGGTCTCTGCTCTCCCTGCTCCATGAGCTTTATCATACCTTGTCTTAAAACTATGTATGGTTCCTGCCTCCACTATATCTTTCTCTAGTCCATTCCACTTCCTGACTACTCTGTGGCTGAAGAAATGTTTCCTGACATCCCTTTGACTCATCTGAGTCTTCAGCTTCCAGTTGTGTCCCCTTGTTTCTGTGTTCCCTCACCTGTGTGTGTGTGTGTGTGTGTGTGCGCAATAAATTTTCTAAGATTCATATTTATTTTGTTGTAAATCAATGTAGGTTTATCTCATGAATTATTTACACTTGCATCTTACACACACAATTTAGGCATATACTCTTCACAGATCATGATAAAATGATAATTCAAAATTGTCACCATGAATCTTATTGTGATGTAGATAGGCAGAATTTACAGCTAATCATTAAAAATATATTTAAGGGTTTTTGGTACGAAAATATGCACTAATGCTTATATTTTTTTTATATTAAAAATGCATTTTTTTTTGAGTGAGAAATAAATAAGTTTGAAAGAAGGCAGTTATTGGCTGAAAATCATTGTGTACACACTTGTTTTAGTTAGATGGAAGCAATTGTTTTCCGAAGTTCAGTCACAACTGTTTCTTAGAATCATCACAATTGTTTCTTTAGAATCATCACAGCTGTTTTTTAGAATCATCACAGCTGTTTCTTTAGAATCATCACAGCTGTTTCTTAGAATCATCACAGCTGTTTCTTAGAATCATCACAGCTGTTTCTTAGAATCATCACAATTGTTTCTTTAGAATCATCACAGCTGTTTCTTAGAATAATCACAGCTGTTTCTTTAGAATCATCACAGCTGTTTCTTAGAATCATCACAATTGTTTCTTTAGAATCATCACAGCTGTTTCTTAGAATCATCACAGCTGTTTCTTTAGAATCATCACAGCTGTTTCTTAGAATCATCACAGCTGTTTCTTAGAATAATCACAGCTGTTTCTTAGAATAATCACAGCTGTTTCTTAGAATAATCACAGCTGTTTCTTAGAATCATCACAGCTGTTTCTTAGAATCATCACAGCTGTTTCTTAGAATCATCACAGCTGTTTCCTAGAATCATCACAGCTGTTTCCTAGAATCATCACAGCTGTTTCCTAGAATCATCACAGCTGTTTCCTAGAATCATCACAGCTGTTTCCTAGAATCATCACAGCTGTTTCCTAGAATCATCACAGCTGTTTCCTAGAATCATCACAGCTGTTTCCTAGAATCATCACAGCTGTTTCCTAGAATCATCACAGCTGTTTCCTAGAACCATCACAGCTGTTTCCTAGAACCATCACAGCTGTTTCCTAGAATCATCACAGCTGTTTCCTAGAATCATCACAGCTGTTTCCTAGTCACGACTTGATATATGCAGCTGTATCTTATTAAGTCTTACAAGTTCCGCTTAATGTTGAGAGTTGTTTCTAAGAAGCTTGTTTCAGCTTAAGAACGAATTACCCATGATAGAACATATTACTAGGATGTTACTATATACATTGATCATTGAATTAATGAGGGTTTAAAGCCTATCGACTTTCGAGGTTTAGGCTTCTTGTAATCTTTTCAACACCAGACAAGGATACTTTAATAGGGCTTAAACTTACGGTATATATTCGTTGAAAGAAATACACTGCGCATATATATATATATATATATATATATATATATATATATATATATATCGTGAAGATATATATACTAAAGATAAATATTATTCATTTGTTATACTTTTGTTATATTTAATGCCACAATTGTTATTAACAGTGAATACTAAAGAAAAATTATGGTGTTATTTATCTAAGCCTAAATTGGGATATATTTATTTTAATTATTTTGTATAAGAGTAATTGACATTGACTAGAATTTTATTTAATTCATGTGCAAGCTAAACCAGTAGGGATTATAGCTTGGGAAATGTGGGGAAATCAGAATTGATCCAAAGGGAGGGGAGGGGAGCACGGGTTCCTTGGATCAAGAGCCCTTCACCAGCATTAAGGCATAACCCCTTAATGGGTAGGAATAGAGAAGTGGCTCACAGGACGAGTATCCTTACACCTGCTGCCACTTTCCACTTAGTATTAAAATAGATACCCGAGTGTTAGCTGACTGATAGGGCACATCCTGGTGGGTGGTTAGTATTATTTGTTACCTAAGTGTTAATTGATTGCTATACAGTGTATTATAGTGGGTGGTCAAATGCTAAGCTTCGGGGACTTCAGGAAGCCAATGGCTTCTCTTCCCAACACGGATACATTACAATATTTTTCTAATTATCACGTGTGTAGGGTCATAACCCAAAAGCGTGTGTGCGCGGAAACAATTTGGGAGGTGATGGGGTGTGCGAGTCAGGTGGCTGACCCCATCATCAGCTGGAGGTAAGGTGAATGTGTGGATTGTGTCGAGTCAGGGTAGCAACGGTAATGTTGTCTGACTGGCTGCCCATTCAGTACTAGTCTCAGCCTTAATATCATGAAGGTTCACATACATAATGTTTGGCTTCGTTACTAGTTGTTATTTATGTATCAGTTATATAAGAACTGTAGATTATAGTTTGTGTTTTGACAGCTGAGAAGGGAAGTGTGTCTAGGGACCATAATGTCTCTGGACACCCATACCTCAAGTGTCCTCTTGAGAAAGCTATAGATTGTAAAGTAACACTAGGAGTTGTTGAGCTTAAAAGCTTACCTAAATATCACCAGTAACCCTCATTACTGAAAAAAACTTTATTTTGAATGAGTTTAATCTTTAAAAAAAAAAAAAAAAGCCCCAGATAAAAAAGTCTGCTGGCGGCATAGTTTTTTAAACGTCATGTTTGCTGCTGTAAAACAAATTCCGGTTTGATCTTAGTTTCTTCTTTAAGTATCTAAGAGAGACTGTTGATGTATGTTCGTCTTCTTAGGTTCTGTTAAATTCCTGTAATGACAGGTACTGTACAGGGTGGGCATAAAGTCTTTGCAAGACGCACATCTCTCTTAATATGCTGCAACTATAACACACCATTGCACCTAGAAACAACGACCAATGACCATTTCAGTGAAATTAATCCTCTAACATGGCGGAAAATGTGTAAGTGAACATGAATACAGATCAACGTGCTTAGGACTGCAAATGGATTTTATACTCACTCTGCTGTAATTGCCAGTTTGTAATTACATGGTTGTAGGAGAGCTATACTCATGCAGTTCCGTCTTCATATAAATGTAGCATTTTGTAGAGCAAGCTGTCAGTAGAAGCGAGGCAGACGTGCAGAATATCGACTGGTTGCTAAGTGCGTGTGTACAGTTCCGGGATTATCAGTATCCTGTTTAAAATCAAGAGTACTTAACCTCAGGGTGAGACATAGACTAAACCAGTGTTGTTACAAGGTGGTGATTGCCAAGTGCTTGTTCGCCAAGTGCTTGTGTACAGGTTGCCAATATTATATATATATATATATATATATATATATATATATATATATATATATATATATATATATATATATATATATATATATGTGTGTGTGTGTGTGTGTGTACACGAAAGTTAACATCCACCATTTTTTTTTAAATTACCAGTGTATATAAATCACTAGAATGTTTTATATCGCTTATAATCCATTAGTTGTAATTATAACCAAATTTTTTAAAGGGGTGGAGGGGTTAGCCAGTGTAAGGCCTCGGTCAGATGATCAAAAGCTACAACCATGGGTCATCATATGACTAAGACCGCGTCAGGAAACACTTGTCCTGTTTCTTGACAAAACTTACCTAACCTAACCTTTTGTATAATATATCGTATGGTGAAACATGCTGTAGTATTACAAGATAAATTTTGGTTAGTAAAGAAATTTGCGTCGTGAACTAAGATAAATATTTTAACAATGAAACGTTTATTGCAATATCAACAAAGCAATACAGAATGTCACTAGTTTTTTTTTTAGCATTTTCACTTAGCGAGAAACGCATACATATCGAAATCTTTATTCATATTAAGTGTTCTCAGGTATGACAAGCTGTATAATCCCTATGGCTTTAGCACTCCCCCATGATAATAAGAGTAATCAGGTATGACAAGAGAGCATGAAATAAGGTACAGAAAGCCTACATACGAAAACCAAACAAGTCCACTTAAATTCTCCGCGCAAGAGATAGGTAATTTTAACAAATTTACAATTCATTATGTATAATACAAAAAAAACGGCAACTTCATAGATATTCATGTTATCCACAAAGTACATACACATTATACATCATTATGTCACCTCGAACACATTGGAAATATTCATTATCTTATTAATTAATCATAAATCATGTAGCATACCTTAGTGTTCGACTCTGCTGACATACACATCACCTTCCAAGTCACTGCAGTTAATAAATGAGTCTCAAAAATATTTTCTTTAGCGAATCAGATGAGTTGTTCAAGGTTGGCACATAGTGAACTGGAGGATGTAACTGTTCCATGTGATGAATACACGTTTTGAATCCAACTCACCGTTCGTACCTACGTGGTACTCAATTTTCATTCCAATTTAAGAGTTAGTAATAACATGGGGGGCACGGGAGCGATGATCCCGGAAATATACATATAACACATACACACAGATATATATATATATATATATATATATATATATATATATATATATATATATATATATATGTGTGTGTTTATGTGTATTTTTTGTTTGGGTAACGTCATTGTGGAGAATTCTATAAAAATAGGCCATATCAGGATAAGCCTATGTTTGCTTTATAGTGAGGGTGGTCTGGTCAATGTGGCTTTCTTAGCATATATGATAAAGATAATTTCTTCCGTACCAGGAACAAATAACAAAGACTGCTTTAAATTGAGAAAACACTGCAGTTCAGTGGAATCAAAGAATTACTACGAAATTTTATATGCAAGAGGAAATTTGATAAAATTAGTGAAGAAATTATTCAAGACTGGACAAAGCCATATGCTACGAATAGGTAATAGGTCATTAGATAACATCCTCGTGCTAGTTGACAGCTGAGAGAGTTAGCAAGGAATATGCAAATTTATAGAACTTGTGTATAATACTCTTTAATTGGCGACCCTTGTAAACCCCTGTAATGAGAGCAAGCAATTGTACATGTGTGTAAATTTATACGTAATAGGCTTGGAGGTGGCAAGAATGCATTATATAACATGTATCTAACCTTAAGAAACATGACTTACCCGTTTGTAATATTTATATATCAGCCATCACTTGGTTCAGGGATAGCTGTAACAAATTTCACTTCAAGAAGAAAAGTTTCTAATATACTCGTTCGCATATTTCTCTAAGTATTTTGTTCCCACCCCTCAGTAAGTGTTGCTTTTTAGTACGTTCACCTTTTTCCTAAGTTACTCAACATGTGTGGGTATGGTAGGGTGTGTTGCCAGTGTGGGGGATGTAGATGGGATGAAGGTGACGTTTAAGAGGTAGAACGATATGGGTAGTGAGAATGGTATCTAAAAATTCCGCAGACTCGAGTCTGGAGTGACGTCAGGGAGAAACAGGATGTAGTGACGGAACCTGGGTGGTGTGCTGGCCAACCATTTGTTTACATCTGCGCCACAACCACCTCCAACATTCTCTACATTTATCTTTATGCTGGGATATGGGGGGCTTATTTTTGTGCCTGTGTGGGCGATATGTTTTGGCGTGGGGAAACGTTGTTATGAATGAAGTTGAAAGTACAAGTGTCAGTGTCTTGCCCGTGGCTGGGCCAATCATTGATCGCTGACCTTGTGAGTTGTGTACATTTGGATTTTAGGAGCTTTGTGGTATTTCACGCCTCTTGAGATTACTTCTTTTTGGTTTATTATGGGTGACAGCCTCATTAAGATGACACAGTAATATATGCAATTTTTTGCATGTTTTCATTCGCTGTAAGTTAATCTAGGACGATTACCAAGAGCCTGACTAGTCAGACTAGACCGAAATTAACGAATGGTACATAGACACACACACACATGATTTGTACCTCAATAAACCCATTGGATGTCACTGATAGTAACAGATTGGTTGGTTGATGGAATGTCACTGGTTGCAACAATAGATTGGTTGATGGAATGTCACTGGTAGCAACAATAGATTGTTTGGTTGATGGAATGTCACTGGTTGCAACAATAGTTTGGTTGATGGAATGTCACTGGTAGCAACAGTAGATTGGTTGATTGATGGAGTTTAAAGCTTATCGACTATACGAGGGTCATTGAGGCTGCACGTAGTGTACTTCTTCATCAGTTAAGATATACTTCAGCCCCTTAAAGTGAGCTCTTGTGTTGAAAGTCTCCACATTGTCATATTGCAAGTGAGTTCGGCTTCTATAATGTATCAGGCCACATGAATGCAGCTGTTGTAGAAGCATCAGGCCCACATGAACCTATGTACCGTACCCATCAGGCTCACATGATTGCAGCTGCTGTAGACACTAGGCTCCATGAACTCAGCTTCTGTAAGCTGTTGAAATTCTCGCAACAGTTGCAACTGTCACTTGCAACTGGTTGCTTGGTTAATAAGGTTTAAAGCCTACTACATGGTCATTAAGGCTACACATAACATGTTCACCAGTCAAGAATACTTTAATACATCTTAGTGTATGCACTCCAAGAGGCATAAGTACAAACATTACCTTGTCTCCTAACAAATATATTCTTAGGCGCAAGAGCCATGCGGATGTGGTCAGCCATGCGGTCAAACAAGTGTGTCACCTGCTTGGTGGATACATTAAGCTCTCTTAAGTAAGTTTATTTAGGCACAGGTACACATAATTACAATTATCGTACATAGTGTAAATTACGTAGCATAACCCGAAATAATCAAAGTGAATTATTTCCATCGGGGTCTTTATATTCGTTATATAGTGTTTTATTGTAAATGCGATTGAAAAAGTCAGTCCAAAATTAAATAGCGAGTGAAAAGGCCTTCATAGTACCTACTATTCAATTTTGCATGGGCCTTTTCATAAGAGGTTGCTTATTAGGAAAGCTTTGGTACCGCTAGTGATATACTGTCGGCTGGCCTGTGGTGTGGTATTGGCTGGCCTGTGGTGTGGTATTGGCTGGCCTGTGGTGTGGTATTGGCTGGCCTGTGGTGTGGTATTGGCTGGCCTGTGGTGTGGTATTGGCTGGCCTGTGGTGTGGTATTGGCTGGCCTGTGGTGTGGTATTGGCTGGCCTGTGGTGTGGTATTGGCTGGCCTGTGGTGTGGTATTGGCTGGCCTGTGGTGTGGTATTGGCTGGCCTGTGGTGTGGTATTGGCTGGCCTGTGGTGTGGTATTGGCTGGCCTGTGGTGTAGTATTGGCTGGCCAGTGGTATGGTATGGGCTGGTTAGTAGTGTGGTGTGGGCTAGCTAGGGGTGTGGTGTGGGCTAGCCAGGCGTGTGGTGTGGGCTAGCCAGGGATGTGGTGTGGGCTAGCCAGGCGTGTGGTGTGGGCTTGCCAGGGATGTGGTGTGGGCTAGCCAGGGGTGTGGTGTGGGCTTGCCAGGGGTGTGGTGTGGGCTTGCCAGGGGTGTGGTGTGGGCTAGCCAGGCGTGTGGTGTGGGCTTGCCAGGGGTGTGGTGTGGGCTAGCCAGGGGTGTGGTGTGGGCTAGTCAGGGATGTGGGGTAGGCTAGCCAGGGATGTGGGGTGGGCTAGCCAGGGGTGTGGTGTGGGCCTATTGGCCCATGCTAGGCATGTTCAACACCCACCCACTTACATACCCGTTCAACCTATATATAAAGCTATCCAAAGTTCTCGCAACAGTAACGCTGCCTGGGAGTTCTACTCCATCTACGTGGGAGTTTGTTCCACTCATCTACAACTCTCTTGTTAAGTCACCACTTCCCTAGATCCTTTCTAAATCTAAATTTCTATGAATGCGTTGCTGCGAGTCCTACCTCGGTTAGACACTGCATGAACATTACATAATGTAGATTACAGTGACATTAAGAGGCGTCGTATCCCGAAACAGCCATGACTGTATTCCTTGAAATAATATCACCCATAATTGTGGTAATGAATGGGCTGAGGGGTGGTGGGGGGGACGACATCTATTTGAATAACAATGGGTACCGGTACTAGGCGAGTTGATTTTTTTTTTTAAATCTTGAGCATACGAATCCCTGGTGGGCGAAACGTCTTAGTAAGATGACATGAACCTCATATTGTGCGTCATTAACACAGTTATTATATTCTACCACTAATATACATACTGATTAAGAGGACACGTATGGCAGCACTTAGTTACCTACATTAACGAAACTTTCCACCCACGCAGTAGGCTTCAATCATAGATATGTTTCTTATTCATGAACTTGTCGGTATTGTTCAACAACCGCTGTGGAGAAAAATAATAATGAAATTTCCATACAGCTTTCGTGATTTCTCTCATTATCAGAGAACCGTAGAAATAAAACCGCAGAAGCCTCATGATGCCGAGATAACACTTCGCGGTCAACATCCGACACCTCACCCGTTCACAAGTATGCATATACATTCAAACTGGACAGATTAGAAAGCTTTGAGCAATTGCTTGCAACACCATTACATTTTTGAAAGAAAATATTTGTTTTAATTTCTACTTGCTGAGGGGGGTAAATCATGAATGTGTAATTCTGACTTTGAATTATATAATCAATTGTTTATTGTTGTTTATCTGTTCGCGTATATTTTGTTTGTGTTTACTTATTGATGTTCTTGTTTTACGGGTATATTGATCTTGTTCTACGGGTTTATTGATGTTTTTGTTCTGTTTACAGGTTTATTGAACTTGTTCTACAGGTTTATTGAACTTGTTCTACAGGTTCTATGGGGTTTATTTATTGATGTTATTAATCCATTTGCGGGTTTATTGATCTTGTTCTACGGGTTTATTGATGTTTTGTTCTACGAGTTTATTGTTCTTGTTCTTTTTATGGGTTTATTGTTTTTGTTCTATTTACGGGTTTATTGATCTTGTTTTATTTACATAATTTATCTATGATCCTCCCTAGGTGGTAATGTGGGGACCCATAGCCTCGGAAATACTGAGATTTCTCCTTAATAAAGTTGTTTGAATATTCAACTTCTCCTGCCATCCCATCGTTTATACATATATTTTATTCGTTATCGCTTCCATCATCCAGATAGCGGCATCACAGTCATGTAGGCCAGTGGGTTGTCAACAGCAACAGCCTGGATGATCAGGGCTAGCAGTCAGAGGTACTAGCTGGTTTCCGGCTATTTTCTGCTTTTGCAGCGAAGCTATGATACCTGTTCACCCATCAGTTTAAAATGGGTACCTGTTTGTTAGTCGACTGGTGTGGGTCGCATCCTGGGACAAAACTAACCTAATTTGCCCGAAATGCTCAGCATAACAAGGGGCTTTCTATATAGTAGTGTGTCATTGATGTCAGCTATGGTCTGTATACCTTGTACTTGTAGTAAATAAAGATATTATTATTATTATTATTATTATTATTCTTGAAGGCCTTGCCCAGGTACGAGGCTACGCCCTTGCTGCATTCTCTGGGCCAGATGTCCCTTCACTACAATAATAATCTTTATTTCTACAAGTACATGATACAACTTATACAGACCATAGCTGACATCACTGACATACTATATAGAAAGTCCCTGGTTATGCAGAGCATTTCTGTCAACTAAGGTTAATTTTGTCCCACAGGATGCGACCCACACAGTCTGCTAACACCCAGGTACCTACTTATTACTAGGCGAATAGGGACAGCAGGTGTCTTAAGGAAACACGCCCAGTGTTTGCACCCGTACCGGAGATCGAACCACAGACATTCAGTGTGTGAGCTAAGTACGTTACCAATCGAGCAACTGCTAACAGCAATACTTGTGTTAGCCAGTAGGTCTGATGGAGTGGGCCTGACTAACTTAGGCCAGTAGGTGACTTGGACCTACCTAGCATGGGCCAGTAGGCCTTCTGAAGTGTACGTAAATATCCTGTTGCATACAAGAAATTTAAACTGCCGTCATCCTTGAGTCAAAATTCAATTAAACCCCTCCATTTCCCAGGCTGTGTGTGACCCTTACGTGTTTACTGCTTCCCCATGGGTGTAGTGACAATTCGGGTAGCCCCAAAACCGGCATGGGTCGTGGGTTGGGGAGGAAAGTTTGGACGCCCCCGGAGTGATGTACCGCCAAGGGTGTCTGGCGCGCGGTGACACATGTTGATAGCTAGGCAGCGTGTCCCTGCATTTTACTCTTGCGGAGACTTGGACCTGCCTCGCATGGGCCAGTAGGCCTGCTGCAGTGTTCCTTCTTTCTTATGTTCTTATGTTACTGCGTGCGCTGCGTAACCCATTCGGGTTTATCGCTCGTGTTTTAATATAATGACGTGAGTACACGTGCCCTGTTGTGTCCGGGTTTAGCACGCAAGGACACCTGTAAACTCCCCCCATCCCCGAGGTTTACCCTTTACCTACATTCACTTTTCGTTTGCTTCTCTATACCCTCTTCAGTCCCTCCGCCAGTTTTCGCAACTTCTCTTCAGAATCTGCCAAAAGAACCGTGTAATTTAGATTTAGATTATTTCTTCTCACTCCATTTACAAAGTATACAGTAATGGGAAAGCCCATAGAATGTTGCAGAGCATTTTGGGGAAATGTAACGGCTCCCAATTTGTATCAAATTCACCAACATTAGGTTTTAATTGTTTTACGTACTTGATAACGCCTCGTGTGGGTGAAACGTCGTTGAAGGTTCTCACTATCCATCCTATCATTTTCCCAGCAGATGAGGTAGATACATTGCTGTGATCTCTGAAGGTGAGATCCTCTGACATTATCACTCCCAGGTCCTTCACATTAGTTTTTCGCTCTATTGTGTGGTTGGAATTTCTTTTATGCTCCGATACAGTTTTAATTTTCATAGTTTTCCATAGCGGAGTAATTGACATTTGTCCTTATTGAACTGATATGGTTTTCTGCGGCCTATTTAAATATTTGGTTAATGTCCGCTTCGAGATTTGCAGTGTCTTCGATGGATGACAGTCATGAACATTCAGGTGTCATCCGCAAAGGAGGACATCCCTGTCTATGTCAGATATGAGGATGAGGAACAGGATGGGAGCGAGTACTGTGCCTTGTGGAACAGAGCTTTTCACTGTAGCTGTCTCTGACTTTACACTGTTTACTACTACTCTTTATGTTCTATTTGTTAGGAAGTTATAGATCCATCTACCCATTTTTCCTGTTATTCTTTTATCACGCATTTTGTGTGCTGTTACACCATGGTCGCAAAGTCTGTGTATACAACATCTACACTTTCTTTGTCCTCCAGAGCATCCAGGACCTTGTCATAGTGGTCCAGTAGTTGGGAGAGGCAGGAGCGACCTGCTTTAAACCCATGCTGCCCTTGGTTGTGCAATTGATGGGTATCTAATTCTCACGAAAACTGCTAAAGTCCCTGATGAGCGAAACGTCTTTATGAAATGCCATACATCGTATGTTGTGGCCTTCTCTGCTAAGTGTCCTTGTGTGGTATGTGGTATATCAAGTGTTTCATGTTAATGTATAGTGTGGTATTGTGGTGACCTTGTACAGAGGTGACAATTACCATACAGAATGGACGTGTCACTGATAGCTTCCGTCCAGAATGGACGTTTCACTGATAGTTCCAGTCCAGAATGGACGTTTCACTGATAGTTCCAGTCCAGAATGGACGTTTCACTGATAGTTCCAGTCCAGAATGGACGTTTCACTGATAGTTCCAGTCCAGAATGGACGTTTCACTGATAGTTCCAGTCCAGAATGGACGTTTCACTGATAGTTCCAGTCCAGAATGGACGTTTCACTGATAGTTCCAGTCCAGAATGGACGTTTCACTGATAGTTCCAGTCCAGAATGGACGTTTCACTGATAGTTCCCGTCCAGAATGAACGTTTCACTGATAGTTCCAGTCCAGAATGGACGTTTCACTGATAGCTCCCGTCAGCGTGACCTGGAATTAATGGATCTTGACCATTGAATCATTTGTTTTTCTTCTCTCCAGCCCCCTGGAGGGACTAGGCGGTATTAAATAGTTTAGATTTGACATCTTATTAATTATGCTAATGGTATGCAATAGTATACCATACCATCATTATGATTGCTACACGGTACACTACACAGTACGCTACACGGTACACTACACAGTACGCTACACGGTACACTACACAGTACGCTACACGGTACACTACACAGTACGCTACACGGTACACTACACAGTACGCTACACGGTACACTACACAGTACGCTACACGGTACACTACACAGTACGCTACACGGTACACTACACAGTACGCTACACAGTACACTACACAGGCTACACAGTATGCAGGTTGCACAGTACACTACACATGGTACACAGGCTACACAGTACTCTACGCAATACACTACACAGTAGGCTACACAATACGTTACACAGTAGGCTACACAGTAGGCTACACAGTAGGCTACACAGTACGTTACACAGTACACTACACAATAGGAACACAGTACGCTACACAGTACACTACACAGGCTACACAGTAGCCTTCTTCACTCGAATACAGAGGTGATTAAATTGGTAACATCCGAGGCAGTGGAGAGGTAAAGATGTCAGTCTTGTAGTAGTAGTTTTGAGGTGATCAGTCCCCTATTGAGGTGGATCTTTTGGCCTTAAGATACCAGAGTTAAGGGCAGATCAACAAGGTTGTGATGGCTGTGTAGGGCTAGCTGCAGTTTCCTTGATCAAGAGCCCCTTTACCCCCCTAAAGGGACGGTGTAGCACGAAGCATCCCCTTTAATTTTGCCCCTAGGTTCCTCTCTCACACCATGGTCGCTCACACTAGAAACATTGGATCGATGCTACGACACGCTCTAGGTGCTCTTGTAACTAATACTAGAGCTGCTCTAGCATCACCAAGCTAGAATATATTGGAGTTACATGAGAAAGATAACAGATGATTTTAGAGTTCAGACAGAGGTTGTCTACTAAGGAGAACTAGCTAGATTATAGACTGTTGTGTTATCTAGGCGTTTAAGGTTACGATGGTAAAACGATTGGTTCTAGGTGCTATTTGCAGTTAATACTAGAGCTGCTCTAGCATCACCAAGCTAGAATACACTGGAGTTGCATGGGAAAAACGGATAAAAAAGGACTTTAGACAGAGGCTAAGAACTATCTACTTCTATCTAGATTACGAACTATCTTGTAGTATATAGGCGTTTAAGGCTACGATAGTAAAATGGTAGTGTATAGGTGCTACTGCAGCCAATACTAGTGCCTCTAGCAGCACCAGCCTAGATGATACAGCTTTACAAATACAGACTTCCACACTGGCTCATTACACAGAGACATTTTAACAACACACAAGGTCAGGAAAGATTAGATAAAGAAAATTTATTTGTGCCTGTAACAGAGATAACAGCTGAAGGAATATTGTAAGAGTTTTCTTAGTAACACATTATATATATATATATATATATATATATATATATATATATGCAATAAGGTCACAGTAAACAATGATATCACACTATGCAAAATAACCACATTGGAAAACTAGTGAAATTCCATGCGTTTTCGTGATTTCTTGCATTATCAAGGAATAGTAAATATAATAGATGAACTAAAGACTTATAAGGCTGAGATTTCACCTTACACACGACCCGTCTCACCGAACCTGGGAGTGTGGATATAAATAGGTAATTACAGTTACAAATAGGTGGTTACAGATTTCACACTCCGGGGAATGCAATTTGTTTAAATAGGGAGTCTCGGTCTCTCTCTCTCTCTGTATGCTCACACCCGAAAGGACTCGGGGTCGAAAACGAGGGAAGAGGTGTGTGCAAATCTCCTATTGGTTGTTACCTAGCAGTAGTTGGGAGCTGGTAGACTTGTGGGTGGCTTCCTGGGAGAACCATAAAAAATATTATAGAAGTAAGCCACACTCTCTTTCTTGGATTATCCAGGGTTAAGAATCATAATATTCTTTCTCTTTTTCTTTCTCTTTATCTTTCCGTATCTACGTTGTTTCTTCTTCATCCATGGACCACAACTGGCATACCTTGTTGACACACATACAACTATGTTTGGGATCTCCCAGATCTGAAACAGGTAGTAGGATTATTACAGTGTGGGAGTGGCCATTGTGTGGGCGTGGCCCTGATGCTTATCAGCCCTCCCACCCATATGTTGTACTCTGCATTCCGATATAGGAAAGTATTGGTTTGGAAATAGGGTAGTTGATGAGTGGAACGGTCTGCCTAGTAGGGTTATTGAAGCTAAAACCTTGGGGAGTTTCAAATTTAGGTTGGATAAATACATGAGTGAGAGGGGTTGGATTTGAGTGGGACTTGCACGTGAGTAAATGGAATTATCTAAGTTTATTGCTTGTGTAGCATTGAAAGTCTGGTTGGGCAAATATTCTGTTAGTGGGATGGATTGAAAAGGACATGCCTAGTATGGGCCAACAGGCCTGCTGCAGTGTTCCTCCTTTCCTATGTTCTTATGAAGAGGACCTCAGATAGAGGTCGAATTTTTGTTTTCCTATCTCCGTGTGGGTTAATTCCTTTTCTCTCTCCGTGTACGTACTGTGTTAAAAAAACAAACGTGTCGAAGGAAACCTCACAGAACTGACTCAAATACTGGTCGATTTTTTTTTCACGGGGAAGCGTTAAAACCGTAGGGAGTCACAATGGGTGGACCAAGAGCCCTTCACCGGCAACAGGGCACACCCTTGTCCCGTGCTTGGAAGGGATAGGGATTGTAGTGGGGAGGGCTAGTTTAAAGTCGACTTGTCAGAGGAGTTCTTTCAACCGTAGCGTCAACACCAGGGAATCCGGACCTTAAAAGAAGGAAAAGGAGAGTCGAAGCGAAGCTCCTGGCACTCCCTCTAAGTAACGCTGCATGGAACACCACTGACCCATACCTGTGAAACACCTGTGACCTGTTTTAAGAGTCTTCCAACTCCAGCATCCCTGGAGAAACCAAGTCTATGATGCAAAGAATGCAGATCATGTAAATGAATGGTTCAGAGAACCGACAAGTTGATAAATTAGACACATATGCAACACTTGGGTATCTTTATTGAAGAAACGTTTCGTCACACAGTGGCTTCATCAGTCCATCAGGAGAATCGTGAAGATCAGGAGGGTTTGAGGTAATCAGTCCCTCGGCCTGAGTCGATGTCGTCAGTCCATCAATCTTGAAGAATACAGCATATGTGCGAAGGAGAAGTATATCCGTAGACAGGAGAGGTGCAGCAGTCGAGGAGGTGTCACATTTGTCAATGTGGAAGAGTCGCCAAGGTTAGGCAAGTGAAGAATTCTTGTATTAAGATACCAAGATGTCGCAGTGTCGGTTCTCTGAACCATTCATTTACATCCTGTCTGACACTGCGATATCTTGGTATCTTAATACAAGGAATTCTTCACTTGCCTAACCCTTGGGCACGACCTACTTCCACATTGGACAAATGTGACACCACCTACGACTGCTGCACCTCTCCTGCCTACGGTATATAAGCATCCTCTTCGCACATATGCTGTATTCTCTTCAAGATTGATGGACTGACAACATCGACTCAAGGCCGAGGGACTGATTACCTCAAACTCCTCCTGATCTTCACGATTCTCCTTTGTATGGACTGATGAAGCCACTGTGTGACGAAACGTTTCCTCAATAAAGATACCCAAGTGTTGCATATGTATCTAATTTATCAATACAGACCATAGCTGACGTTATTGACATACTATAGAAAGTCCCTGGTTATGCCAGCCCCGGTGGCCTGGTGGCTAAAGCTCTCGCTTCACTCACGGAGGGCCCGGGTTCGATCCCCTGCGGGGTGGAAACATTTCGACGCGTTTCCTTACACCTGTTGTCCTGTTTACCTAGCAGCAAATAGGTACCTGGGTGTTAGTTGACTGGTGTGGGTCGCATCCTGGGGGACAAGATTAAGGACCCCAATGGAAATAAGACAGACAGTCCTCGATGACGCACTGACTTTCTTGGGTTATCCTGGGTGGCTAACCCTCCGGGTTAAAAATCCGAACAAATCTTATCCCGCAAATTAGGTTAATTTTGGCACCAGGATGCGACCCACACCAGTCGACTAACACCCAGGTACCTATTTGCTGCTAAGTGAACAGATAGCGTTGAAAAGGGGTTGGGCAAATATTCTGTTAGTGGGATGGATTGTGAAGGACCTGCCTAGTATGGGCCAACAGGCCTGGTGTAGTGTTCCTTCTTTCTTATGTTCGTATGTGTGATTTGACAGGGTATTTGAAGCTCAGATGATTACCCTTCCCCTGTAATAAGATGTGGGAGTGGGGTGAGGGTCGTGTTGAGTTACTAGACATAAGGACGGATTTAGTATAGTGACGTTGAAGGTATAACAGGCAGGTAGGGTTACAGGGGTAGCAGGAATATGAAGACCAGCAGCTGCAGCAGTGGCAGCAGCAGCAGCAGTAACAGCAGAAACAGTTTAGCAAGATAAAATCAATAATACATGACTGAATGAATAGAGAATTAGCTAAACAGATGATAGAATTATTGAGATGGAAATAATTGGAATAAAATACCGACACAATGGAAATATAAACACATAAGCAGTATAATGTGATCCTTTATTGACAACGTTTCGCCCACACAGTGGGCTTTATCAAGGTGAGGTCGCCCCTGGCTCCCAGGAAGGGATAGACAAAGGATTGAAATGAGGCCTTACCGTGACTCCCCACACCCGGAATTCCACACGGATGGAATTCCGTGTGTGGGACTCAAGGCTGAGGGACTGATTACCTCAAATTCCTCCTGTTCTTCACGATTCTCCTTTGTATGGACTGATGAAGCCACTGTGTGGCGAAACGTTTCCTCAATAAAGATACCCAAGTGTTGCATATGTGTCTAATTTATCAACTTGTGAGTTCTGTGAACCATTCCTCTACATGCTTACACTCCACCTGTGACACCAGCCTCAGCACCTCCACCATCTTCCTTCTAGCAGGGTCACTACAACGTTATCTGTGTTTCATTAACACTAAGTTATTCTTTTTTTGTTACTCATGAAGGCGCTGAACTTTACTAAGTTATTTAATACAATTTATCAAGATGACGTGGTTGTTATTGTTTAGTTATACCCTGTGGGTGGTAGTCACCCCATACACACCCTGTGGGTGGTAGTCACCCCGTACACACCCTGTGGGTGGTAGTCACCCCATACACACCCTGTGGGTGGTAGTTACCCCGTACACACCCTGTGGGTGGTGGTCACCCCCTACACACCCTGTGGGTGGTGGTCACCCCCTACACACCCTGTGGGTGGTAGTCACCCCATACACACCCTGTGGGTGGTAGTCACCCCATACACACCCTGTGGGTGGTAGTCACCCCATACACACCCTGTGGGTGGTAGTCACCCCATACACACCCTGTGGGTGGTAGTCACCTCATACACACCCTGTGGGTGGTGGTCACCCCCTACACACCCTGTGGGTGGTGGTCACCCCCAACACACCCTGTGGGTGGTGGTCACCCCCTACACACCCTGTGGGTGGTGGTCACCCCCTACACACCCTGTGGGTGGTGGTCACCCCCTACACACCCTGTGGGTGGTGGTCACCCCCTACACACCCTGTGGGTGGTGGTCACCCCCTACACACCCTGTGGGTGGTGGTCACCCCCTACACACCCTGTGGGTGGTGGTCACCCCCTACACACCCTGTGGGTGGTGGTCACCCCTACACACCCTGTGGGTGGTGGTCACCCCTACACACCCTGTGGGTGGTGGTCACCCCTACACACCCTGTGGGTGGTGGTCACCCCTACACACCCTGTGGGTGGTGTCACCCCTACACACCCTGTGGGTGGTGGTCACCCCTACACACCCTGTGGGTGGTGGTCACCCCTACACACCCTGTGGGTGGTGGTCACCCCTACACACCCTGTGGGTGGTGGTCACCCCTACACACCCTGTGGGTGGTGGTCACCCCTACACACCCTGTGGGTGGTGGTCACCCCTACACACCCTGTGGGTGGTGGTCACCCCTACACACCCTGTGGGTGGTGGTCACCCCTACACACCCTGTGGGTGGTGGTCACCCCTACACACCCTGTGGGTGGTGGTCACCCCTACACACGCTGTGGGTGGTGGTCACCCCTCCACACCCTGTGGGTGGTGGTCACCCTCCACACCCTGTGGGTGGTGGTCACCCTCCACACCCTGTGGGTGGTGGTCACCCTCCACACCCTGTGGGTGGTGGTCACCCCTCCACACCCTGTGGGTGGTGGTCACCCCTCCACACCCTGTGGGTGGTGGTCACCCCTCCACACCTGTGGGTGGTGGTCACCCTCCACACCCTGTGGGTGGTGGTCACCCTCCACACCCTGTGGGTGGTGGTCACCCCTCCACACCCTGTGGGTGGTGGTCACCCCACACACCCTGTGGGTGGTGGTCACCCCTACACACCCTGTGGGTGGTGGTCACCCTCACACACCCTGTGGGTGGTGGTCACCCCTACACACCCTGTGGGTGGTGGTCACCCCTCACACCCTGTGGGTGGTGGTCACCCCTCACACACCCTGTGGGTGGTGGTCACCCCTCACACCCTGTGGGTGGTGGTCACCCCTACACACCCTGTGGGTGGTGGTCACCCCTACACACCCTGTGGGTGGTGGTCACCCCTACACACCCTGTGGGTGGTGGTCACCCCCTCACACACCCTGTGGGTGGTGGTCACCCCTACACACCCTGTGGGTGGTGGTCACCCCTACACACCCTGTGGGTGGTGGTCACCCCTACACACCCTGTGGGTGGTGGTCACCCCTACACACCCTGTGGGTGGTGGTCACCCCTACACACCCTGTGGGTGGTGGTCACCCCCTACACACCCTGTGGGTGGTGGTCACCCCCTACACACCCTGTGGGTGGTGGTCACCCCCTACACACCCTGTGGGTGGTGGTCACCCCCTACACACCCTGTGGGTGGTGGTCACCCCCTACACACCCTGTGGGTGGTGGTCACCCCCTACACACCCTGTGGGTGGTGGTCACCCCCTACACACCCTGTGGGTGGTGGTGACAGGATTACAGAGCCACATGATGACTACTGTAACAGGTTAACATGTATAATCACGTCTCAGGATGAGAAGGTTCCCCGTTGATCTGGTAGGCTGATCACGTTTTGATGTGTCATAACACCTGCAGTGTACTTTCAGGTGTTGAGTCACAGGGTGTGTACTCAGGTGTTCACCTGAGACGTGGGGCGTGCAGAGTACTCAGGTATTGATATGAGTGGCAGAGTGTACTCACGCACGTCTCATGAAGTTTAGGGACTGATATGAAGGCCTCTCATGTCTTGCATGTCGGTCAGGGACTGATATGCAAGTCCCTCGTGTCTTCTTCATGTCAGTAGTTGATGTGGAGGGGTCGCTGACAGGTCGGCTACCGGTCAACCTTCCTTGTCTAAATTTGGCACCACTTGTCTCAGTCAAGGAGGCCATTTGTTGAGAGGTTGAAGGCTGCTTGACCTGACGTCCGTGTTATGATGTATGACGGTGTATGACCCCGGGATCATGTATGATGTATGACGGTGTATGACCCCGGGATCATGTATGATGTATGAGGGGTGACTCGTGTTACGGCTTCATATTACAATGTTGAGGTCTTTCTCTCTCTCTCTCCTCTCTTCTCTCTCTCTCTCTCTCTCAGTATATCACATAGCCGATCATACTTAGTACTTGTTGTTGTACATACACCGAGAGGCATACACCTCTCAACATATACTCTTGCGTTAAGCACAGTCAGCATAGTCATTTTATGTATGACGTCATGCTTGCAGGGCTAGACTTGGCATTCATCCATAAGCCGTCCTGTCGTCTAAATGGCTCAGGTTTCTGAAGAATTACTTCCCTTCAGAGAGGGAAGGGTTGTCTGGATGCTGCTGAAGGATTCTGGATAAAGGATCGGAGGTGCCACTAAACTGGCATCAAATCTCTTTGTTCCCTTCCCCAAATTCTGGGTGAAAATTGATTTCGTAAGCAAGAAAATGTAATTTTCCTACTTAGAGACCTTAGCAATACAGATTTTATTATTATTATTATTATTATTATTATTATTATCTGATAATGATCCAGGGTCGACCGAAACGTCGTTTAACTTTTCCTCACCAAAGTGTGGGTTGCTTGTGAATTGTTGCAGCCACGGTATTGTGGGTTGCTTGTGAATTGTTCCAGCCACGGTATTGTGACTTCTAAACTTGTATGGGCAGTACTGTACCGTGTTCTCAGGACACAGTCTTCATCCAGGGAAGTAATCAGACATAATCCCGGTATGTATGTGTAGCACCTTCCCTGAAGTCAGAATTTACAACAGTTTGGTGTGGTAATGGTTACGAGTGTGGTATAACAATAGTGTTGGATCCCTTAGAGAGGAATGCTGAACACATGTGGATCCTGTTGGGTACGGACTTTCTGCGTAATGTTTGCATTTATTATGCCTAGGAAGATCCAGAAGTAATCAGGAGCATGGGAGATGCCTCCACCTGTTATCATTGTACCTATGAAGGGTACCTAATGCCGGGACATAAATTATCTTTGTTTTACCTTCATCCAGATGAATGAAAGGGGTTAATTTGGTAGCCTACTTACCTGTAGGCTACCTGTAGTCTCTTCCATAGGTCACTACCCTGGTGGCCCGGTCCCAGACCAAACCCTTTAGATGTTGGACTGATCGATCAGGCTGTTGGTGGTCGACTAATAACGTCCGTTTGTTCACCTGGCTCGCGGTTGACTAGAAAAAAAAATGTCTTAAGCTGTGGAATAATGACTCACAAAATGGTAATAAGACCACGGAACGGTTGGGGGTTGAACCCATGGTGGAAGTAGACAAACGGCAGTAGATAGACATGAAAAAGAACTCTTGTTTATACAAGGTTAAACCCACTGATGATTCAAGAGTGGGTGAGAGCTTGCATGTTTAATTAAGCTTTTGGTGGACGAGACACATGTACCTCATTAGGTAACTTTATTGATAAAACGTTTCATCAGTTGAATACAGAGATGAATTACACTCCTGGAGACAGAAAGTGTAGTAGTATGAGGTAATCAGTCCCTCAGCCATACCTGTATTGCTCCCTCAATCGCCGGATCTAAATATTATGAAGCATTTGTGGGGTCATTTGGAACAGCAAGTCAGGCACCGATTTCCTCCACTGTCGTCTCTGGAAGAGTTGTAGATGAATGGTTCAGAGAACCGACAAGTTGATAAATTAGACACATATGCAACACTTGGGTATCTTTATTGAGGAAACGTTTCGCCACACAGTGGCTTCATCAGTCCATACAAAGGACAATCGTGAAAGAACAGAAGTTTCAAGATTGATGGACTGACTACATCGACTCAAGGCTGAGGGACTGATTACCTCAAACTTCTCCTGTTCTTCACGATTCTCCTTTGTATGGACTGATGAAGTCACTGTGTGGCGAAACGTTTCCTCAATAAAGATACCCAAGTGTTGCATATGTGTCTAATTTATCATCTGGAAGAGTTAGAGCAGTGTTTTACTAGAGGGATGGTTCAAAATTTCCCCGGATACTGTTCAAATGCTATATGAATTAATCCCTCGACGAACTGGTGCTGTTTCAGCTGCAAATGAACGACCAACTCCGTATTGAAAATAATCAAATATTATAGAACAAGGTGTTAATTTGTCCAACCCCTCTTAAGTACAATTATTATATCTAATGTAAATTACCTTGGATTACCCCCCAAAAATAATCAAAGTGACTTATTTAATTGGGGTCCTTGTTATATTTCAGGCCAGATAATTGTCATTAAATGGGCGATAGGAAGAAGAAGAAAGAAGAGAAATAGGAAGGAAGAAGAATAAGAGGAAGGGGAAGAAGGAAAAAAAGGTTAAACAAGATGAAGAAAAGGGAGAAGAATAAAGAAGAAAAGGGGGAAAGATGGAGATGTTTGAAGAGGAAGAGGAGGTGGTGATGATAGGACTTGTGATAATGTGTACTCACCTATATGTGGTTGCAGGGGTCAATTCACAGCTCCCTAGTGTTGGCCAGGCCTGGTCCACACCTTCCTTTGTGTCATTGTTGGTGGTGGTGGGTTCTCAGCCTCTCTTCACCTGGGTGATGGGTGGCCGGGGTGGTGATGGGTGGCCGGGGTGGTGATGGGTGGCATGGAAGGGAGAAGTACGACCTTGAGTGGGAACCAGCAAGAGACCTTGGGAAGCCTCTATACTCCCACGTGTTGATGTCTTCCCAGTGATCTGTGTGTGTGTGTACTCACTCACCTATTCTTACTCACCTATTTGTGGTTGCAGGGGTCGATCCGTAGCTCCTGGTCCCGCCTCTTCGCTGGTCGTTACTAGAACCACTCTATCCCTGCTCCAAGAGCTTTGTAGTGATTATATCAAGACTCTGTAACTGCTTACAAGATTTTTTATTGATTATTTTTGTTCCTGGTACCTTGTAATACCTAATCTTGAAGCTGTGTATGGTGTTTGTCTCCACCATTTTTTCACCTAGTTCCACTCACTACTCTGAGGACAATATTCAAACATCGATGGGGGTGGTAGATAGGTGAGGTAGTGACTTATGTTACGCAAGAGTGGGTGGAGAGGGCAGCAGGTGAAGTCAGGAGTGGCTTGAGTCCTCTCTACCTGGGTAGTGAGTGCTGCTTACCTTTGTGTTGGGGTAACATGATGAAGCAACCCTTTGCACCCTCTACTCTCTCTCTCTCTCTCTCTCTCTCTCTCTCTCTCTCTCTCTCTCTCTCTCTCTTCTCTCTTTTATCCACAGGAAACTAATTTATAAACAAGAACACACTAGAACCATTTTGCAAACTAGAAGAATAGGTAAAAAAGTATTTAGGAAGGTTTACCATTAAGGCAATGCCTAGCAGATTATTATTAATAAAGGTCAAGCGATAAACCATATATATATATATATATATATATAATATAATTATAAAATTATTTTTATATATATAATATATATATATATATATATATATGTCGTGCCGATTAGGTAAAACTTGCGATTTTGGCTTAAATAGCAACGCTCACCTTGCCATATAAGACAAGTGAAAATTTGTGTATGCAATAATTTCGCCAAAATCATTCTGAACATAACGAACGAGTTTGGGAGGTGTGTAAAGGTAGAAAGTTAAAAGTGAACATAGATAAGAGTAAGGTGATGAGGGTATCAAACGATTTAAATAAAGAAAAATTGGATATCACATTGGAGATAGGGATTATGGAAGAAGTAAATGTTTTCAGATATTTGGGAGTTGACGTGTCAGCGGATGGGTTTATGAAGGATGAGGTTAACCATAGAATTGATGAAGAAAAAAGGTGAGTGGTGCATTGAGGTATCTGTGGAGACAAAAAACGTTAGCCATGGAGGCAAAGAAGGGAATGTACGAAAGTATAGTCGTACCAACACTCTTATATGGGTGTGAAGCATGGGTTGCAAATGCTGCAGCGAGGAGGAGGCTGGAGGCAGTGGAGATGTCCTGTCTAAGGGCAATGTGTGTGTAAATATTATGCAGAAAATTCGGAATGTGGAAATTAGGAGAAGGTGTGGAGTTACTAAAAGTATTTGTCAGAGGGCTGAAGAGGGGTTGTTGAGGTGGTTTGGTCATTTAGAGAGAATGGATCAAAGTAGAATGACTTGGAGAGCGTATAAATCTGTAGGGGAAGGAAGGCGGGGTAGGGGTCGTCCTAGAAAAGGTTGGAGGGAAGGGGTAAAGGAGGTTTTGTGGGCGAGGGGCTTGGACTTCCAGCAAGCATGTGTGAGCGTGTTAGATAGGAGTGAATGGAGACGAATGGTTTTGGGACATGACGATCTGTTGGAGTGTGAGCAGGGTAACATTTTGTGAAGGGATTCAGGGAAACCAGTTAATTGATTTAGTTGGACTTGAGTCCTGGAAATGGGAAGTACAATGCCTGCACTTTAAAGGAGGGGTCTGAGATAGTGACAGCTGGGAGGGACTTTTCTCAGCTGTCGTATCTGAGCTCCTCTGCAAAGACAGTGATTATGTATGAGTGTGGTGAAAGTGTTGAATGATGATGAAAGTATTTTCTTTTTGGGGATTTTCTTTCTTTTTGGGTCACCCTGCCTCGGTGGGAGACGGCCGACTTGTTGAAAAAAAAAAAAAAAGTATCTAAAATATATTTAGTTGGGTTAGGCTAAATTAAATTGCGCTTGTTGTAATAAGGTTAGGTAGGTTTTCAAAGTTTCTCTTGGTACAAAATTATAAATTGTTACATTAACATAAATGAAAAAAAAATATATTTAAACGTATAAGAGAAAATTTTAGAAAGAACTTAATTTTAGATGATTTCTTGCTAATTGACCAGTTTTACCTAATCGGCACGACATATATATATATATATATATATATATATATATATATATATATATATATATATATATATATATAATATACTGGTGTAGGAAGACTGGCACAGGTGAGTGCAGTGCCAAATGAGGTCACCAGGAAGGCAGGTGACCCCCCGTGTGGCACTTTCACTCTCTATGGTGGAACTTCTGAGTGCCTTGATTGGTACACAGGAGTTATACCCTGGTACCTCTGGGCTAGTGTATGGGCGACTCTTTGATGGTACAGAGATCGTTATCATGGTGATACACACGTGGTACACACCTCTCGGTGTATATACACTGAGAGATACAAACTTCTCGGTGTATATACACTGAGATACACACTTCTCAATGTGTATACAAAACTGAAAGATAAACATCTCTTTGCACAACTCTTTGAGTACAGATATAACATTGTATTACTCTCATTGATGTTATCTCTCATCTTTTTCAGGTAACTGGGGATGCAACTCGTTAGGTACGCAGGCGCTAACGACATCGAGGTAATGAGAAATTAGATACCTGGAAAGCAGCAGACTATATGGTAACAAACATGATTTTTTGTATTTTATATTACGGAACTGCAATAAAGAACATCGTTGCGAGGAATTAGGAAAAAAAAACAGAGATTAGAGAAGAGCCAGAATATACATAGATTATGGATATCCCAGGGAGGTAAACACAGAATCCTTCGGCCTGTGGGAGGTATTGATAAGATGCTATACATATCTGGTTCGTGACGCCACGTCAAGATACCTACTATGTATCATCGCCCTAAGATAAAGTTTGGGAAGTAATGTGATAACTTATAAGTTGATGGGAAGCTGTGAGGGACAATCTTATGCTAACAGCAACTGGTGACTCAAGAAGCAGTGTAATTTACATTATGATAATCGTACTTATGTGTACCTCTGACTGAATAAACTTACTTAACATAACGATTATTGGCAGTGTATATGAACTGAGAGGTACACACTTGGGTGTATACCTTTGTGTATATTCACTGAAGAAAGTATACAAACAAGCTTTTAGACACGAATACACACGTATTTATATACTCCTGAGAGGAGAGAGAGAGGAAATTGAGGTACTATAGTGTTTGTTTGTTTTATATCGTGTGTGTGTGTGACTTAAAGCTCTATACTGAGCGAAACATTGACCTGGTTAAAGCCTAGTTTTTCAGTTGTTTTATTTTTCATCCTTTTCCAACCCCACCCCACCATCTTCCCACACCCACCATCTTCCTACACCCACCATCTTCCCACACCCACCATCTTCCTACACCCACCATCTTCCCACACCCACCATCTTCCCACACCCACCATCTTCCTACACCCACCATCTTCCCACACCCACCATCTTCCCACACCCACCATCTTCCCACACCCACCATCTTCCCACACCCACCATCTTCCCACACCCACCATCTTCCCACACCCACCATCTTCCCACACCCACCATCTTCCCACACCCACCATCTTCCCACACCCACCATCTCCCACACCACCATCTTCCCACACCCACCATCTTCCCACACCCACCATCTTCCCACACCACCATCTTCCCACACCCACCATCTTCCACCCCCACCATCTTCCCACACCCACCACTCTTCCCACACCCACCATCTCCCACACCCACACTCCCACACCCACCATCTTCCCACACCCACCTCTTCCCACACCCACCACTTCCACACACCACCATCTTCCCACACCCCCACTCCACACCACCTCTTCCCACACCCACCACTACCACCACTCTTCCCACACCCACCACTCCACACCACCATCTTCCCACACCCACCATTTACCACCACGTCTTCCCACACCCACCCACTACCACCACCTCTTCCCACACCCACCCACACCACCACTCTCCCACCACCCACCCACCACCACCGTCTTCCCACACCCACCCACTACCACCACCGTCTTCCCACACCCACCCACTACCACCACCGTCTTCCCACACCCACCCACTACCACCACCGTCTTCCCACACCCACCCACTACCACCACCGTCTTCCCACACCCACCCACTACCACCACGTCTTCCCACCCACCCACCACCACTCTCCACACCACCCACTACCACCGTCTTCCCACACCCCACTCCACCCCACCCACCACTCACCAGTCTTCCCACACCCACCCACTACCACCACCGTCTTCCCACACCCACCCACTACCACCACCTTGCCGAAGGGGAAACAAACTTGATCAATAAGGACGTCTGAACTATTGAACAAATACAGAGTTGCTGAATCATTCTGGTTGCATAAGAGTTGTCCACAATCAAAACAGGATGTTTGCTGAGTCCTGTTGTGTGTGTATGTGTGCGTGTATGTGCGTGTGTGTGTGTGTATGTGTGTGTGAGTCCTGTTGTGTGTGTATGTGTGCGTGTATGTGCGTGTGTGTGTGTGTGCGTGTGTGTGTGTGTGTGTGTATGTGTGTGTGTGTGTGTGTGTGTGTGTATGTGTGCGTGTGTGTGTGTGTGTATGTGTCGTGTATGTGCTGTGTGTGTGTGTGTATGTGTGTATGTGTGTGTGTGTGTGTGTGTGTGTGTGTGTGTGTGTGCATGTGTGTGTGTGTGCGTGTGTGTGCGTGTGTGTGTGTGTGTATGTGTGTATGTGTGTATGTGTGTGTGTATGTGTGTATGTGTGTATGTGTGTGTGTGTGTGTGTGTATGTGTGTATGTGTGTGTGTGTCGTGTATGTGCGTGTGTGTGTGTGTGTGCGTGTGTGTGTGCATGTGTGTGTGTGTGGTGTGTGTGTGTGTGTGTGTGTGTATGTGTGTATGTGTGTATGTGTGTGTGTGTGTGTGTGTATGTGTG
>WNWK01004173.1:0-32500 GCA_009830355.1 Cherax destructor | reverse complement strand
AGGAAGGTGGTGATGGTGAGTCTGGCTGCGTGTGATAGCAGAAGGGCACTAGCCGAGTCTTCACTGTCTCGCTCATTCATGTGTGTAGCAGCAGCAGCAGAAACAGCAGCAGCAGCAGCAGCAGCAGAAACAGCAGCACCACGGTGTTAGAAAAGCAGCAGTAGCAGTCGTAGTATGGTGTACCAAAAGCAACGACAACATCAGCAGCAGTGGGAACAGGAGCACGGTGTAACAGCAGCCGTAAAACCACCATCAGAAACAGCAACAGAAGCGACTAGAACAGCAGCAGAAGCAGCACAGTGTAACAGCATAAGCAGCAACATAGCTCTTAAGTGCTGCACAAAGTGCAGCATTGAGCAGCATCCTCATCTGCTGCTTCCATGGTTACAACTGCCTTCACTTGTAAACATTCCTTGAGAAGGCCTGGCTGTAACTGTTCAAAAAAAACAAAAGAGCTGTGTATAGCGTCAGGATGGCAGCTACATGCGGTGTATAGCGTGTTTATGTAAGCTATCTGTGGTGTATAGCATAAGAATGTAAACTACATGTGTCATGTAGCTTATGGATAAAAGCTACAAATATTACAGTGTATGTGATTATTACAGTGCGATTTACATACAAATGGGGAATGCTCATCTGCCATACAAGAGGTTAATGGCTCGACTGTACTGCTGTACCCTGAAACAGGTTAATGACCCACCTCCGTTGTTGCTTACGATAGGTTAATGACACGTTTTTACCGTTGTTCTTCAACAGGTAAAGTGACAGTCATCTGACTGCTTAATAATTGGCATGTGTCTTGAGCGTAGCCAGAGTTTGTTTATCGTGTGTGTTGTGACTTGAAAACACCATCTTCACTGTTCTTTGTATCGTCAGTGTGTTATATGTACCGTCCGTGTGTGTGAGTGAACACACTTGTGTTATACGTTCTGTCAGTGTGTTAAGTATTCTGTTACCAGAACACTTGTGAAATGTTCTGGCAAAACTACCGTTGCTCTCTGCCATAAAACGGCGGTTGACATAGGTAACGTTGGTAGAGGTTGCCATCTTTTCCACAAAACTCGATTCATAGCACTTAGCCCAGCCTCTTAATTCTCATAGATTTTACTGACTCCTGACCTATGAGATCCAGTCGTATCTCTTCTTGAAACTAAGCAGTTGGCCTCCACCCCCTCCTCATCCAGTGCCTTCCACTAACCATCCTAGGACTGAAGAGTGTCCCTATGGGTCATCTTTAGCTGACATCTGTGCTCTGCTTCTGTATTCTCTGGTCCCCGCCAGGTGCTGACCAGAATTTTCATTTAGGTAAGTCACCACATTCTCCTGCAGGTAAGTCACCATCTTAGGTGTAACTCTTGAAGAAAACGCATCCTGTATACCACGCTTTGATTAACACAGTGTTGTCCTATTACAGCTTGATCAAGTCGTGGCGTTTTGCTCTGAACAAAAACGGTGTCCCAGTAAAGAGTAAAGACACAATACCGTGACTGGAACAATACACAAATAAAGCGCACATAGAAGAAACTTATGACGACGCTGACTGGCGAAACGTCTACAAATAGATACCCAGGTGTTGCACATTTCTAATTTTCATGTTGTCGGTATTGTATACCATTTATGCACAAGCATCCTGCCTCACAGGACTTAACCATCATGGGGCAGAAGTTCGAGAGACACCAGAAAGAAGACAACCGGGTCATTAGCGTCGCAGTTGTAACACATGAAGGGAGAACGTATCGCTACTGACACGTTAGAAATCCGAACTGGACTGTCAGATGTCCATGCAGTTTGTTGTCCTCGTGTTGTTGGCATTCTTGATCATACACATTTATATCTCCCCAATGAAAATCTCCTACCCCCTCCCAGTCATCTGTTTCTCAGCTACATTACATCCACACACATTCAACCATCTCAACTTCATAAAATTCTTTTCACTTTTAGTAACTAATACAGGAGAACCACTAAAAAAATTGTGAATTTACGAGCGCTTTCGTGTTTTCTCACATTATCAAGGAAAAAGTCTTCGATAATGTGAGAAATCACGAAATCTATTGGAAATTCACTATTTTTTTCACAGTGGTTATTTTGCATATTGTGATCTCACGTTTACCTTGATCTTTATTACATTAATAGATATATATATATATTTAGTTCGTCCTGGAGTGTTAAAAGATCTAGTTTGACAATCTCTAGCATTGATAGTCATTACAATTTGGTCACAATACACTTAGTCATTTATCTTGTCTGACGTTGGTTCAGTCCCCTGCTGTGCCGTAATTATCTTATGATGATTTGTTAGTCAGTGGTTCAAGGTATTGATTATTATTATTATTATTTTATTATTATTATTATTATCTTGGGTATAAGGTTAACTAGTTAGGGTCATATAGTTAAGGAGGTAATTAGGTTTAATTTGAGGAAGGGGAGATCTAGTTACTGGGTCCATCTCAAGCCCAAACTCACTGACTAGTGTGCCTCTCTACCCACCTGTGTTATAAACTTGGCACTATCCCACCTGTGTCATCAACTTGGCACTAGTGTGTATCTTCTCTCATGTGCGCATTCTGGCACACGTGTATCTAAAGCAGGGAGGGGGGAAGGGGTAGACTGGGTGCCTGGTGCCACATCCGGCCAGCTAAAAGATCATATCCGGTTCACCATTGTGTACGTGAATTATGCCTTCCTGGGTCGGCGCCCCCTTGACTCGGTTCACTGATTTGTTGTTTAGAGACCAAACATCCAGGGAAATATTTCTGAGGAATTTTGGTCAGATTTTATTCCATATGAGTTTGTGTAGTGACACTCATCTCTTGAGTACTGGTCAGGGGCACTCATAGTGGGTGTTTCGCTCTATTAAAGGGTTTTGGGCAGTGAGTGCCCTTGTGAGTAAACATACCAGCACAGACATATTGGTCAGTGTTACTTATACTGTTATTAATATATGTAAGTGTCTGTGACCTTAGATTCTTAGGTATATAATGTAGTCCAGATTTCTCTCTCTCGTTCCTCTCTTGTATATAAATTTTGTTGCCCCTCTCTATGACGAAGATATCTTCTTAAAAATTCCGTTTCTCCGGTGTATAGGATAGGTCATCCTGAGAGATGGTAATTCCCGGGTAATAGTAACTCCAGTTCTGTTGGAACGAAACATTTGAAGCTGTCGTAGCTAATGAACTTTTAATGGAATGAATACCTTTACGGTATCGTCAATGTCCTGCTGCGTCTCCCAGCTCAGGCTGACACAATGCAACATCGAGACCCGTCTTTTGTGACGGTATGCGGCAGGGAAATTAGCTTGCTTTGATTCCCACTGTGTAACTGTCATATAGAGTAAGGTAGCAGCACACTGCAGATGTATCCAGAGTGTGGGTGTTATGGTGTAGTAGTGAGGGAGTGTAGTGTCTGCAGTCTGGCGCCAAGTAGTACACTGCTGGCGCCAGCAGTGTCCTAACCCTTCCTCTCTCTGTATCTGCATGTTTTTTCTCCACCGTAGTCTTGAAGACTTGAAGAGCACAGTAGTCTTGAACACTACGGTGCTCTTCACCAACTCCAAGATTGAGGGACTGATTACCTCATCTTATGTATATAGTTCTTCACATAATGTCCTTGTATTGATAAAGCCACTGACTGGCAAAACGTCTACAAATAAAGATACCCAGATGTTGCGTACTGATGTACCGTTATGATACTTCTGTCGTGCGTCTTATATACCGGTAAATACGGTATTTTTATATATAACACGGTACATAAATTGTAAATACGTTTATGGTACAAAGATGTGGATACAAGAGATACATAAGGTCTGAGGGATACATAAGGATTTATCAGTGTATGTATGTGTGTACTCACCTAGTTACTCACCAAGTTGTGGTTGCAGGGGTCGAGTCATAGCTCCTGGCCCCGCCACTTCACTGGCCGCTACTGTGTCACGCTCCCTGTTCCATGAGCTTTATCATACCTCTCCTTAAAGCTATGTATGGAACCTGCCTCCACTACATCGCTTCCCAAACTATTCCACTTCCCGACCACTCTGTGACTGAAGAAATACTTCCTAACATCCCTGTGATTTATCTGAGTCTTCAACTTCCAACTGTGTCCCCTTGTTGCTGTGTCCCATCTCTGGAACATTCTGTCTCTGTCCACCTTGTCTATTCCTCTCAGTATTTTATATGTCGTTATCATGTCATGTGTGTGTGTGTGTGTGTGTGTGCAGCACACATGTGTAGGATGTTGTGTACAGAAATAGTTCAGAGAACCGACAAGTGGATAAATTAGACACATATGCAACACTTGGGTATCTTTATTGAGGAAACGTTTCGCCACACAGTGGCTTCATCAGTCCAAAGAAGAATGGTGAAGATCAGGAGGAGTTCGAGGTAATCAGTCCCTTAGTCTTGATAAGAGTATGATGTTGTATGAGAGGCGAGTGAGGTGATGGTGAGGCACTTGACCTGTGAGCTCTGTGCACTTCTAGCAAGACGGCTATTGAACGAATGATGATGACCGCGTTTTCTTCGTGGAGAACGACGTAATTAGATTACTATAAGGAGTGAATAATCGTAGCTGATTAATGGTTCCCTCCCATGGCTTACCCCTTCCCATGAATAATAATGGTTCCCTCCCATGGCTTACCCCTTCCCATGAATAATAATAATAATCATAGCACTAATAAAATAAATAAAATATAATAAAATAGGACTAATAAAATAGTAATAAAATAAAAAGATCAAAAGAATAATAGCAAAATATGAAATAACATAGATACGTAGGTGTTATGATGCAGGTCTCAACTAAGATGGTTGCAGACGTTGCATAAGTTTGTGGTGCATTGCAAGATTGAGTGTCATCCAGCCAGAGTGAATAATTGACTCTTCAATTGACCACCGAGACGTGGAGAAAACAAGACTGTTCTAACTTTAGACTAAACGTCAGTTTTCAACTCCAGAAATATCACGGACGGGGGGGTGAACTCCAGAAATATCACGGACGGGGAGTGAATTCCAGAAATATCACGGACAGGGGGTGAACTCCAGAAATATCACGGACGGGGAGTGAACTCCAGAAATATCACGGACGGGGAGTGAACTCCAGGAATATCACGGACAGGGGGTGAACTCCAGAAATATCACGGACAGGGCTTGAACTCCAGAAATATCACGGACGGGGAGTGAACTCCAGAAATATCACGGACGGGGGTGAACTCCAGAAATATCACGGACGGGGGGTGAACTCCAGAAATATCACGGACGGGGGTGAACTCCAGAAATATCCACGGCCACAGGGGGTGAACTCCAGAAATATCACGGACGGGGGGGAACTCCAGAAATATCACGGACGGGGGGTGAACTCCAGAAATATCACGGACGGGGTGAACTCCAGAAATATCACGGACGGGGTGAACTCCAGAAATATCACGGACGGGGGTGAACTCCAGAAATATCACGGACGGGGGTGAACTCCAGAAATATCACGGACGGGGGTGAACTCCAGAAATATCACGGACGGGGGTGAACTCCAGAAATATCACGGACGGGGTGAACTCCAGAAATATCACGGACGGGGGTAACTCCAGAAATATCACGGACGGGTGAACTCCAGAAATATCACGGACGGGGTGAACTCCAGAAATATCACGGACGGGGGTGAACTCCAGAAATATCACGGACAGGGGTGAACTCCAGAAATATCACGGACAGGGGGTGAACTCCAGAAATATCACGGACAGGGGTGAACTCCAGAAATATCACGGACAGGGGGTGAACTCCAGAAATATCACGGACAGGGGTGAACTCCAGAAATATCACGGACAGGGTGAACTCCAGAAATATCACGGACAGGGGTGAACTCCAGAAATATCACGGACAGGGGTGAACTCCAGAAATATCACGGACAGGGGTGAACTCCAGAAATATCACGGACAGGGGTGAACTCCAGAAATATCACGGACAGGGGTGAACTCCAGAAATATCACGGACAGGGGGTGAACTCCAGAAATATCACGGACAGGGGGTGAACTCCAGAAATATCACGGACAGGGGGTGAACTCCAGAAATATCACGGACAGGGGGTGAACTCCAGAAATATCACGGACAGGGGTGAACTCCAGAAATATCACGGACAGGGGGTGAACTCCAGAAATATCACGGACAGGGGGTGAACTCCAGAAATATCACGGACAGGGGGTGAACTCCAGAAATATCACGGACAGGGGGTGAACTCCAGAAATATCACGGACAGGGGGTGAACTCCAGAAATATCACGGACAGGGGGTGAACTCCAGAAATATCACGGACAGGGGGTGAACTCCAGAAATATCACGGACAGGGGGTGAACTCCAGAAATATCACGGACAGGGGGTGAACTCCAGAAATATCACGGACAGGGGTGAACTCCAGAAATATCACGGACAGGGGTGAACTCCAGAAATATCACGGACAGGGGGTGAACTCCAGAAATATCACGGACAGGGGGTGAACTCCAGAAATATCACGGACAGGGGGTGAACTCCAGAAATATCACGGACAGGGGGTGAACTCCAGAAATATCACGGACAGGGGGTGAACTCCAGAAATATCACGGACAGGGGGTGAACTCCAGAAATATCACGGACAGGGGGTGAACTCCAGAAATATCACGGACAGGGGGTGAACTCCAGAAATATCACGGACAGGGGGTGAACTCCAGAAATATCACGGACAGGGGGTGAACTCCAGAAATATCACGGACAGGGGTGAACTCCAGAAATATCACGGACAGGGGTGAACTCCAGAAATATCACGGACAGGGGGTGAACTCCAGAAATATCACGGACAGGGGTGAACTCCAGAAATATCACGGACAGGGGGTGAACTCCAGAAATATCACGGACAGGGGGTGAACTCCAGAAATATCACGGACAGGGGGTGAACTCCAGAAATATCACGGACAGGGGTGAACTCCAGAAATATCACGGACAGGGGGTGAACTCCAGAAATATCACGGACGGGGTGAACTCCAGAAATATCACGGACGGGGGTGAACTCCAGAAATATCACGGACGGGGGTGAACTCCAGAAATATCACGGACGGGGGTGAACTCCAGAAATATCACGGACGGGGGTGAACTCCAGAAATATCACGGACGGGGGTGAACTCCAGAAATATCACGGACGGGGGTGAACTCCAGAAATATCACGGACGGGGGTGAACTCCAGAAATATCACGGACGGGGGTGAACTCCAGAAATATCACGGACGGGGGTGAACTCCAGAAATATCACGGACGGGGGTGAACTCCAGAAATATCACGGACGGGGGTGAACTCCAGAAATATCACGGACGGGGGTGAACTCCAGAAATATCACGGACGGGGGTGAACTCCAGAAATATCACGGACGGGGGTGAACTCCAGAAATATCACGGACGGGGGTGAACTCCAGAAATATCACGGACGGGGGTGAACTCCAGAAATATCACGGACGGGGGTGAACTCCAGAAATATCACGGACGGGGTGAACTCCAGAAATATCACGGACGGGGGTGAACTCCAGAAATATCACGGACGGGGTGAACTCCAGAAATATCACGGACGGGGGTGAACTCCAGAAATATCACGGACGGGGGTGAACTCCAGAAATATCACGGACGGGGGTGAACTCCAGAAATATCACGGACGGGGGTGAACTCCGAAATATCACGGACGGGGGTGAACTCCCGAAATATCACGGACGGGGGTGAACTCCCGAAATATCACGGACGGGGGTGAACTCCGAAATATCACGGACGGGGGTGAACTCCCGAAATATCACGGACGGGGTGAACTCCCGAAATATCACGGACGGGGGTGAACTCCCGAAATATCACGGACGGGGGTGAACTCCCGAAATATCACGGACGGGGGTGAACTCCGAAATATCACGGACGGGGGTGAACTCCCGAAATATCACGGACGGGGTGAACTCCAGAAATATCACGGACGGGGGTGAACTCCAGAAATATCACGGACGGGGGTGAACTCCAGAAATATCACGGACGGGGGTGAACTCCAGAAATATCACGGACGGGGGTGAACTCCAGAAATATCACGGACGGGGTGAACTCCAGAAATATCACGGACGGGGGTGAACTCCAGAAATATCACGGACGGGGGTGAACTCCAGAAATATCACGGACGGGGTGAACTCCAGAAATATCACGGACGGGGGTGAACTCCAGAAATATCACGGACGGGGGTGAACTCCAGAAATATCACGGACGGGGGTGAACTCCAGAAATATCACGGACGGGGGGTGAACTCCAGAAATATCACGGACGGGGGGTGAACTCCAGAAATATCACGGACGGGGGGTGAACTCCAGAAATATCACGGACAGGGGGGTGAACTCCAGAAATATCACGGACGGGGGGTGAACTCCAGAAATATCACGGACAGGGAGTGAACTCCAGAAATATGGAGGCGTTTTGGTGTCTGTAGACAGCGTCCCCTGGCAGCTGTAGTTGCTGACAGCAATCAGACCGTCTGGTCAGGTACTGACAGCACTCAGACTGGCTGGTCAGGAACTGACAGCAATCAGACCGTCTGGTCAGGTACTGACAGCAATCAGACCGTCTGGTCAGGTACTGACAGCACTCAGACTGGCTGGTCAGGAACTGACAGCACTCAGACTGGCTGGTCAGGAACTGACAGCACTCAGACCGTCTGGTCAGGTACTGACAGCACTCAGACTGGCTGGTCAGGAACTGACAGCACTCAGACCGTCTGGTCAGGTACTGACAGCACTCAGACTGGCTGGTCAGGAACTGACAGCACTCAGACCGTCTGGTCAGGTACTGACAACACGCAGACCGTCTGGTCAGGAACTGACAACACTCAGACTGGCTGAAGACTATATATGATTGGATCCTGGAGACCAGAAATCAGCGTAACCGGTTACTGAGAGTCAAGAGGCGGGACCAGGAGCCATGATTCGACCCCTCCAAGTACAATTAAGTGATGCTATCAGCGTGACTCAGTGTTTGCAGAAAGTCAGTAACCCTCAGGTTATCACCACTCATCTGATGCCTTTTTTCAAGTTCCTTCACGTAACAGAACTATTTTTTTTAAACCATCGTAGCCTTTTTTATATATGATGTTTTTTTTACCATCCATTAGTAAGTTTTTTCCTCATTCATTCGTACCATTTTGGTTTTTTATGTTTTTTTGTTGTTTTACACGCAGTTGGTTTATAAAAAGTAGTTTTATTACGCCATGTGGACGATTATGTCACTGGATGATATTGATTCTGACACACACACACACACACACACACACACACACATACACACACACACACACACACACACACACACATACACACACACCAGCCATACAGTAGTCAGGAAGTGGAATAGTCTAGCAAGTGATGTAGTGGAGGCAGGAACCATACATAGCTTTAAGACGAGGTATGACAAAGCTCATGGAGCAGGGAGAGAGAGGACCCAGTAGCGACCAGTGAAGAGGCGGGGCCAGGAGCTGAGTCTCGACCCCTGCAACCACAACTAGGTGAGAACAGTGAAGTGGTGGAGGCAGGATCTATACATAGCTTTAACAAGAGTTGCGATACGGCTGTTGGAGCAGGGAGAGAGTGGACCTAGTAGCGACCAGCGAAGAGGCGGGGCCAGGAGCTAAGACTCGACCCCTGCAACTACAGATAGGTGAGTGTACACACACACACACTGTCTCACTCCTAAGAATACTTTGCTTGGAGAAAAACTGTGTACCCTCGACAGCAAAAACTAGAGTTAGTTGACCAGACACTAGAGAAAGTGTGTGTGTGTGTGTGTGTGTGTGTGTGTGTGTGTGTGTGTGTCTGTGTCTGTGTGTGTACTCCCTTAGTTGTGTTTATGGGGGGTCGATTCATGGCTCCTTGCCCGGCTTCTCAACTATCATCAGAATCTGCTAATGCTTGTTCTCCAGGACCCATTTGTACCTAGTTTTGAAACTGTGGACGACATTTGCCCCTCCCCCCACCTGCATATCTAATTCGTTCCACTCGCCATCTTAACACTGAAAAAAAGTACTTCCTAAGGTCTGCGTGTTATATGTGGCTTCAGGCGTCCCTTATGTCACTCAGTTCGAGTCCATGTAATACCCTTAGGTTGAATCCCTCGGTTCTCTCATATATTTCACCTCAGTTATGTTACCACTTTTGTTGTAAACCTTTAAAACAACTCTAGTTTCATAATAAACGTGATCATGTACCATACTAGTACTGCATGTAAGATGGGTCTGGTATCTTGTGTCGTGTTCCATACTGGTACTGTAACATGGAATAAATGAGAGGCAGAATATATAAATTTTCCTAAATGTTGAAATTATGTTGTAGGTGGAGCGAGTAAGTGTGTCAGTGTTGAGTGTGTCAGTGTTGAGTGTGTCAGTGTTGAGTGTGTCAGTGTTGTGTGTGTCAGTGTTGAGTGTGTCAGTGTTGAGTGTGTCAGTGTTGAGTGTGTCAGTGTTGAGTGTGTCAGTGTTGAGTGTGTCAGTGTTGAGTGTGTCAGTGTTGTGCTTCTACTCAGATCAGTATCACAAGCCCAGCTCAGTCTAAAGTATACTACTGCCTCCCTGGATGCCACCCACAACAGTCGATTAACACCCAGATACCTATTTATTGCTAAGTGAACAGGGGCAACAGGTGTAAGAAACATGTCCAAAGTTCCTAGTGGTGCCGGGAATCGAACCACGTACACTCAGCATGAGGTGAGTGCGCTACCAACCGAACATTGGACACTCTCTCTCTCTCTCTCTCTCTCTCTTATTATTATTATTATTATTATTATTATTATTATTATTATTATTATTATTATTATTATTATTATTATTATTATTATTATTATTATTATTATTATTATTATTATATAGCTTTGGACAACTTCAAGTTTCTGATATTTGGTAGGCTGGGGTAAGCAAAATAGTGTTATGGTTGATGTGTTGCTCTGGCGATATGTTCGGTGTGATGTTAACCACCAGATCCTTATCGTCGATGTTTTTAGTTTCCTCGTCGCAGTCTATTCCGTCTTCAGCCCACACGTGATAAACGTTCAGATCTGAACGTTGTGTTTTTCTTTGCTCATTGCCAGAGGCATTGCAGCCGGGTGGGTTGGTGGGTGGTGGGTTGGTGGGTGGTATCTAGTGGATGTTTGGTGGGTGATGTAAGCGGGACCCAGCTCAGAGTGACGCTGATTCTTGTAGTGTAGCCTTGATGGGAACTCGTCCAGTTGTTTGTGGGGGTTAAGACTCGGCTCCTGGCCCCGCCTCTTAGACTTTTTTGATCGGTGTCACTGAAGTCTAGCCTCTTGAGCTTTATCTACTCTTGAAGCTGTGTATTGAGATTTCTTGCACCACTGCTTCGTTCAAGTCACTCCACTTTTCAACCAACCTGGAGAAGGACGGACGCTTGCTGTCAATTCACAACATTTCGTAAATGAAATGTTTGTGTACCAGTGACTTCTTCAGTACAATAGACAACTAATTAAAAAAAATCCCTATGGTTCATCTGTGTCTTTAGCTTCTACCTGTGTCCCCTTTATCCTGGTCCTCTTAAACACACTGTTCCTATCTAACTTATCACTTTCTCTTATATGATAGGTCAAGGAGTTTTATTATTGGAAATAAGATACACAGAGTCTGATATACCTTTATACCAGACAAGCCTGGTCCTGTGCCTGGCTTGCCAGCTCAGCCTGGCTGATATGAGTGAAAAGGGCTGGGTTTGTTTAGTACCTAAGGTACTGTAGCAAATTCTTTAGTAGCTCTGGGGAAAGATCGGACAGATATTTGGGTGGGAATGGATGGTTTTGATAAGGACTCACCTTGTATGGGCCAGTAGGCCTGCTGCAGTGTTCCTTTAGTCTTATGTTCGTATGTCACAGTCAAACATTTGACGTTCTTACCCATATTTGATTAGGAAGATGGGCTGGGGGGTTGACCATAAACTAGCTGCTTGAACGACTCAATCTAATTTATTTGTCTTCAGTAAGTTATGGTAGTGTCCAGCTGAGGACCTTTCTCTCTAGTATCTTCAATATGTCACCTCCAGTAAGTAGTTGTGGTAGTGTCCAGCTGGGATCTGACCCTCCAGTATCTTCCATGTGTCTTCAGTAAGTTATAGTGGTATCCAGCTGGGATCTGACCCTCCAGTATCTTCCATGTATATATTATGAGGTATCTCACTCTTCTCTGATAATTACATCTCTTCATATCGTGTTATCAGTCAGTGAGGGCACGTTTAATGCCTTTCTTCCTAAATCACATCTTTCAGATGTAAATGTCTTGCTAGCTGTCTCTAATAGTGCATTCTTCTCACTTCAGAGACATTTCACACAGAATATACGTAAAGATGTGTATATCTCCTTCTTAGAAGCTCTGAAGAAGTGTGAGAATTGTGTGTCATTGTGGGAGATAGGATGCTGACTGTATTGTATTGGTTTACTGAGAGCGAAGTTGTTGCTGCCGTCAGTGTTGCTGTCAGCGGAGTGCTGACGTGGTTCAGGTGTCGTGTGGGTTTCTTGTCATGCATTGGGTAATAAACACAACGCAGCTTGGATAGTAACAGTGTATTGGTGAAAATGTATGGGGAACACTCAGAGCCTTGTCGCCTTGCCCCTCTACCCTGCTCCCTAGACTTAGTGGGCGAGAACACTCCCAGTATTCAAGTATGACCTCTGACACGGCTTGATCAGCAGAAAGGCTAGTAACGGACAGTGATCACGTGAAAGGCTTGTGACTCAACTGACGGTTATATACTACTAATACTATCACTGAACTACTAGTAATACAGGTATGTGTGTGTGTGCGCGCGCGTGTATGCACGATTTGTGGTTGCAGAGGTCGTGTCTCAGTTCCTGGCCCTGCTTCGTAAACTGGCCTCTACTGGATTCTCTCCTGACTTCGCGAGCCCTGTCATACCTATTCCTAAAGGTGTGTATGGATGCTACCTGTGGCGACTTTAAGACCAAAGACCAATTCGTGGACTTTATGTGAAAGTAACTAAATGTATCATTTATTTTAAGGGTTAATAATCTAAAGACCTTCCGGCCTCTGCCTTTCTGCCATCTAGTGTGGGAGATCACATTGTTTACTTGGTGTGGGAGATCACATTGTTTACTTGGTGTGGCAGATCACACACCGAGTGTTTCACACCCAGGTAGGGTAACACAAAAGAAGAAATAATTTCACCATCATTCATTCAACAGCTGTCTTGTCAGAAGTGAGGAGATATCACAATTCAAGTGACCGTCTGGTTCGATCGAAGAGAAAGTAGGGTAGTTCCAGTTCCTTGGATGAAAAGCCTTTCATGCTTGGGCATGAAGGAGTGTCCGGAAAGTGAAGGAGGGAGTCAGGAATAGCCAGAGATGTGCTATATCTGTCCTCCTACTCACACACCCTCTTCACGCGTGTATAATATCGCTTCTCATATCCAGTGGTAGTACCCACTACCCTTCCTTCAGGGCAAGGAAGTGCCTTGATACATCCCTTAGTGGGATTAAATCTGATTATCACGGTAACTTCAGGGTAGTACCTATCTCTCGTACCCTTCCTTCAAGGCAAGGAAGTGCCTTAATACTTCCCTTCCTGGAATTAAATCCGATTGCCTCATTAAACTTAAATCTTAATTAGCGACGGTCAGTGTATAAAGGGCGGTGCAGCGTTAATATGATATTGGTATACAATACTGACAAGCCTATACAGTAGGCTTCTTCAGTCGAGTACAGAGGCATCAGAGATGTGAAGACGATGTAATCAGTCCATCAACCCCTGAAGACGTAGGTTTGAATAAAGATACTGAACTGTTGCACATATATGTTACCTGTCAACATGTCGGCATTGTGTACCAATCTCGTATTTACTTACCAGGGTCACGGTTTGAGTTCCTCTCCAGTTCTCATCTCTGTCGACACACAATTGGTGTGTCTTTGTAAATGGTCCAAGTCGGACCGAAACGTCGTCGTAAGCTCCTCTCTCCTACGTTCAGGTTATTTGTTTAACAGGCGCTGTTTGACCCCAGTAATGCTACCCCTCAGAGAGGAGGATGATCACCCACGTCGCCGCCTCGTTCTTGTTGCCAGAACCCTCAGCAACTACACCACGGTCGTGTACACTACTCGTGTACACCACAGTCGTGTACACTACTCGTGTACACCACAGTCGTGTACACTACTCCATTCATAGTTTGGCAGTCAGTCAGACCACAGACCAGTGGTCGATGCTGTCATGACTCACCAGACTAAAGATAAGTTTATTCAGGTATACAGAAATACATTTAAATAGATTATCATACATAGAAGCATATGTGTAGAGAACCCTCCAGGATAACACAAATAAAGTCAAAGATTTTATTTGTTTTAAAGGTTACAATGTGTAATTACAATTTTGATTTAAGTACAAAGATAGCCACGATCATGCCGGGGTATTTATGTAGTTACAGGTACATATAAATACAGTTACACAAATTATCATACATAACAGCATATGCTCTAGGCCTTTCGTGTTTCACTTAGTACATTTTCAGGAGCTTGCAATGTTGCAGAAATGAGTAGGAAGCCCAGGTAGAGTCGTTCGAGGGAACGACTCTAGCTGGGGTCGTTCCCATTAACTCTGGCTTCCTTTGTTTGACCTTAAATCTCACTAACAGGACTTTTTTGTTCTGCCTGGAGATCGCGTTAGATTGTTCTAGTTTATCTACTAGTATGTAAGTGATATTGGGGATTCTAGAAGTACTGTTCCACTTTATTTTCTAGTTTCTTTAGCAGGGGGTGTCTTAATGCTGGTGAAGGGCTCTTGATCCGAGGAATTAATGATGAGAAGACCCCGTGGGAGGGTGGGTATGGTGAGAAAACACTGTGGGAGGGTGGTGAAGGTGAGAAGACACTGTGGGAGGGTGGTGAAGGTGAGAAGACACTGTGGGAGGGTGGTGAAGGTGAGAAGACGCTGTGGGAGGGTGGTGAAGGTGAGAAGACGCTGTGGGAGGGTGGTGAAGGTGAGAAGACGCTGTGGGAGGGTGGTGAAGGTGAGAAGACGCTGTGGGAGGGTGGTGAAGGTGGTGATCATGAGGTGTAGTGACCTTATGTGGTCCTGCCCTCACCCAGATTGCCTTATATGTCTTCCTGGTCCAGCACCCCCTCCCTCTTCCCCTCCCTCTTCCCCTCCCTCTTGCTGCCTTGATGAAGCTGCACCCCGCCCTCTCCTCATGACCTACCACCCCCTCAACCCTACCCCTCCTCACATCTGAACCCCTAACCTCAACAATACCACCCCTCACCTTAAAACATACCCCCTCACCTCAAAACATACCCCCCCTCAGCTCAGCACATACCACCCCTCACCTCAACACCCTTCTGTGTAACCATCCTATATGATCGAGCCGCGGGGGCGCTGGCCCCCGAAACCCTCTCCAGGAGTGTTACCCTGCGACTCTCGTCAGTGCTACAACAGCTGTTGTTCTATAAGGCTATTCCTGCAAGCGTGCTCTGTGAGTGAATGTGGTTTTGCCATATTCTCCCCTTCAGATCATGATTACTGCTGAAATTCATAATGGATGTTACACCTAGGAAGTGTGCTACGATGAAGCTCTTAGAAAACATTCTTACAGATTGCCGAAAAGTTGAGCCTAGAAAAATCAACTGTTGGTCGGATTCTGAAGAGAGCTTACAACACTGATGATTGTGCAGCTCTGCGTCCAGGAAGATGTGGAAGAAAATGCCAGACAACACCTCACGATGACAGAGTTATCATAAGAAATAGTGTGAAGGATCCCAAGAAAACAAGCAAAGTTGGCATCAATGTTGATTCTTCAACTGTTCGACGAAGGCTCCTTGAAGTTGGCAGAACTGCCACAAACCTGGTAAAGAAACACTTATTGACTATTGTTGTGAAGGAAAAAACGGCTGCTGTGGGTACTGGATCATAAGGGATGGATGACAGATGGATGGAGAAAAGTTATAGTTTCTGATGAGGCGCATTTTGAAGTACAGTGAGACACAGCAGAGGCGAACTTCGTCGGAAGGGCACATTTAACAAGGGTCAAAACACCCACTTAAAGAAAATGTTTTGGGGTAATTTTACTGCTAAAGGTCCTGGACGGTTTGTTGTTGTTGGGGGAACGATGAACGGTGAAAAAATACAAGGCAATCCTGGCAACTCATTGGCTTCCCATTGTGGACAGAGACTTTCCTGGTGGAGAAGGCATTTACCAGCACCATATTGCTTCATGCCACACCTCCAGGAAAATGCTGACAGTCTTCAAAGAGAGTGGGCTAAGCGTTCTAAAATGGCCAGGAAACTCTACTGACTTCAACCCAATTGAGAGTCTATGGGCAGTAACCACACGCAGGATCCCAAAACAGGACTGTTTAACTGAGAGGACAATTGCTGCTGTTATTAAGACCTGGTACCACATTAACATAAATGAAAAAATATATCTTTAAACGTATAAGAGAAGGAGTTAATTTTAAATGAGTTCTTGCTAATTGACCAGTTTTGCCTATTCGGCACTTATATATATATATATATATATATATATATATATATATATATATATATATATATATATATATATATATATATATATATATAATAGGATGGGGTCCACCTCTGGTACAAATTGTCGGACCCATAGCCTCGGAGAAGTGGATAAAAGGCTTCAAGGAAGAATATTTGGATTTCTTCCTGAAGCCATTTGAATATTCCACTTCTCCTACCACCCCATATATATATATATAGGATGGGGTCTATATATATATATGGACCCCATCCTATATATATATATATATGGACCCCATCCTATATATATATATATATATATGGACCCCATCCTATATATATATATATATATATATGGACCCCATCCTATATATATATATATATATGGACCCCATCCTATATATATATATATATATGGACCCCATCCTATATATATATATGGACCCCATCCTATATATATATATATGGACCCCATCCTATATATATATGGACCCCATCCTATATATATATGGACCCCATCCTATATATATATGGACCCCATCCTATATATATATATATGGACCCCATCCTATATATATATGGACCCCATCCTATATATATATGGACCCCATCCTATATATATATATATATATATATATATATATATATATATATATATATATATATATATATGTGTGTGTGTGTAAGGACATGGGCTGGGGCGGGTCTGACATTCTAGTGTTTTGATTACTGGGTGGTGGTGAGTGTGTAACTCCCAACTCGGCCTTGTCCACCTTATCTCTGTTAAAACCATCTTGGTATGTGACTTGTGAATGCTACGTTCCTCTGAGTTTCGTTACGTTCCGACAGTCTCTTCGTTCACACTGTAACGTCACTCTGCACGGATGACCTCACAGCTAAACTGGTGCCTTTGTTGCCTCTGTACCAGAGTGATTTAACTAGCACACCGCTCTTAGACTGTTAAATAAGCCATTCTGATACTACCAGTAATGTGCGTTCGTATTTGGACGTTTTCTGGTTATTTTACACCATCTCGTTGCCAGACGTATCACGGCTGTTTTTTTTAATTATTTTATTTCTAATTTTAAACATGTCTAAAGTTTCCTTTCTAGATTGTGAGTAAAAATTAAAAAATGCACAGTTGTAGGATAGCAGGGTGACTGTGGTACCTTTACCTTTGATATACCTTTGAAGAGTTTCGAGAGTATCTACTCTCTGAGCCCGGCCATGGGCCAGGCTCGTCTGGTGCTTGCCTGGTCAACCAGGCTGTTGCTGCTGGAGGCCCGCTGCCCCACATATCCGTCACAGCCTGGTTGATCTGGCACCTGGTGAAGATATTTGTCCAGTTTCCTCTTGAAGGCTTCTACACTGGTTCCAGCCGTGTTTCGGATATCTTCTGGTAAGATGTTGAATAGTCTGGGACCCCGGATGTTAATACAGTGCTCCCGTATTGTCCCCACCGCACCCCTGCTCCTCACTGGGTTTATTTTACACTTTCTCCCATATCTCTCACTCCAGTATGTTGTTATGGCAGTGTGCAGATTTGGGACCAGGCCCTCAAGTACTTTCCATGTATATATTATCATGTATCTCTCTCTCCTCCGCTCCAATGAGTACATGTTCAAGACTTGAAGGCGTTCCCAATAATTTAGATGTTTCAATGGCTCAATGTGAGCCGTAAACGATCTCTGGATTTGTTCCAGCTCTGCTATTTCTCCTGCCCTGAACGGGGCCGTCAGCACTGAGCAGTATTCTAAGTGAGGGAGCACTAGCGATTTGAATAGTGTCACCATTGGCATTATTTCCCTTGTGGACAGAATGCACACTCCTAGGATAGCAGAGTGACTGTGGTGGACAGAATGCACACTCCTAGGATAGCAGAGTGACTGTGGTGGACAGAATGCACACTCCTAGGATAGCAGAGTGACTGTGGTGGACAGAATGCACACTCCTAGGATAGCAGAGTGACTGTGGTGGACAGAATACACACTCCTAGGATAGCAGGGTGACTGTGGTGGACAGAATACACACTCCTAGGATAGCAGGGTGACTGTCGTGGACAGAATACACACTCCTAGTATAGCAGGGTGGCTGTGGTGGACAGAATACACACTCCTAGGATAGCAGGGTGACTGTGGTGGACAGCATACACACTCCTAGGATAGCAGGGTGACTGTGGTGGACAGAATACACACTCCTAGTATAGCAGGGTGGCTGTGGTGGACAGAATACACACTCCTAGGATAGCAGGGTGACTGTGGTGGACAGCATACACACTCCTAGGATAGCAGGGTGACTGTGGTGGACAGAATACACACTCCTAGGATAGCAGGGTGACTGTGGTGGACAGAATGCACACTCCTAGGATAGCAGAGTGACTGTGTGGACAGATACACACTCCTAGGATAGCAGGGTGACTGTGGTGGACAGAATGCACACTCCTAGGATAGCAGGGTGACTGTGGTGGACAGAATGCACACTCCTAGGATAGCAGGGTGACTGTGGACAGAATACACACTCCTAGGATAGCAGAGTGACTGTGGTGGACAGAATGCACACTCCTAGGATAGCAGGGTGACTGTGGTGGACAAAATACACACTCCTAGGATAGCAGGGTGACTGTGGTGGACAGAATGCACACTCCTAGGATAGCAGGGTGACTGTGGTGGACAGAATACACACTCCTAGGATAGCAGGGTGACTGTCGTGGACAGAATACACACTCCTAGGATAGCAGGGTGACTGTCGTGGACAGAATGCACACTCCTAGGATAGCAGAGTGACTGTGGTGGACAGAATACACACTCCTAGGATAGCAGGGTGACTGTGGTGGACAGAATACATACTCCTAGGATAGCAGGGTGACTGTGGTGGACAGAATACACACTCCTAGGATAGCAGAGTGACTGGTGGACAGAATGCACACTCCTAGGATAGCAGGGTGACTGTGGTGGACAGAATGCACACTCCTAGGATAGCAGGGTGACTGTGGTGGATAGAATGCATACTTCTGTGATAGAAGGTGACACCCAAGTTAGTTGTTTAGTTAATGGAGGTTTAAAGCCTATTAACTACACGAGGGTCATTAAGGCTACTTGTCACTCGTTAAGTGTCAGTCAAGAATACTTTAAGTAAACTCTCAATGTATATATAAACTGAGAGATATACACTACACTGTATATATATATACATATATATACACTACACTGTGTATATATCCTTGGCACCCCCGGTGAGCACTGGTCAGTTGTCTACTGAGAGGGTCGGTTCATTACTTTTGGCCATAACCTACATTTTCCTAGGTGAAAGGTCAGCGGTGAACCATAAAGTGATATCGTCAGCTAGAAGTGCCTGGGTTCAGCCAGCGACAACAGCCTGACTCAAAGGAGCGTCTGGGATCGGGTTAGATATACACGTGAGAAGGGATGGATTTGAGTGGGACTTGTATATTCCTTAATAGGGTTATCAAAGCTTATTCCTTAAGTAGCGTTGAAAATGTGTTGGGGTTTAGGTTTGAGAAGGATCTGCCTATTATGGGCCAGTAGGCCGGCTGCAGTGTTCCTTCTTATGTTCTTATGCAGTACCATCTGTGTCCAGATGCGTCAATTTGATCTTAGTCCTCTTAATTCAATCTGTTCCTATCTGCTCTAGCAATTCCTCTTAGAATTTTGTATGTCGTAATTATGTATCCTCTTGTCCTTCTCTCCGGCTAGGTCGTCAGGTTTAGTTCCTTCGACCTCTTTGTAGTGGCATTTCTCATTACTTCCTTGTTTACTAAAAAGCCCTACTTATGAGAGAAATCTTATGTCGACGTTTCGATACGTTCTGGATCTTTGTCAAGTCACTGTTTCACCCTCCCCAGTTTATTATTCCTACGTTAGAACCCCCCCCCCTCATCTCTGGGGATGAGTTGGTTTCTGGTGTGACCACTACACAGAGGCTGATAACGTTGCCTCGTGTTTTTACCTTCTTCTGGGTGCCCTTGATTTGTTTTCTTTACTGTTTTGATGTGTGGGTGGGTAGATGAGATATATGGATGGCTGGTGTGGGAGGGTTTTGGTGGAGATAAGTGGATGGTTCAAGTGGGTGGGTGTTGGTGGAGATTTGTGGATGGCTGGCGGATGTGTAAAGCCTTTACACTAATCAACAAACCTTCACTTAAGGGTTGTTACTGGTCGTGAATGTAAGTCTAAATATTGTCAAGGTTACCCCTGTTAAATCCTGAAGATGGTTATGTTTGTGTTGAAAGGACATGTTGCTAAACGAGTTTCTATTGGGTTAATGTTTCGCTCTGTGTAGAGCCATGTCAAGTCACGATAGAGCTCTACACAGAGGAATGTTGTCATATAAAAGCTTGCTCTGAAAAGTGTCTTCATTATTGTTGGCACTAACATATTTCTATCCTTGGTCAAGCTTGGTCAGCGAAGCTTGGTAGATATTAAAATCACAGCTGTTAGTTGTACCACTCAGTGCAGTAGGTAGGTAGGTAGACAGCAGCCATCCAGTGAGGTACTGTCCTCCTGTTATACGAGTGTGGAACGGAACCCTAATAATTTTAGGGGTTCGTGAACTTGCAAGATAACAGGAATGTCCGACACACACTTACATTCAGTACATGCTTATCTTTACCCTCCTGTGAGCTTCTTAATCTTATTCCTGGAATATTACCTTTCCAGTTTGGGAAGCTTGGTTTGAGAGGGTGCCGCAGGGGTGGTGATTCCTGCTCCCACTGATATGAAAGTCTGAGAGTTCTGTCTTAAGTGTTACTAGAGTCTGCTGTTGCTGTGTTTATATATGAATCACATGGAGATAGAAACTCAGGAGATTAATTGATCTGTATATTTAGATCCCCTTCTGGGATCCTCTTCAGCAGATGGACAGGATTCCAGAAGAGAATCGAAATATACAGATCAATTAATCTTCTGAGTTTCTGTCTCCTTGTGGGTCATCAGTGAGCACTGACAAGTGTTCATTACACTTTAGTTATCTATATGAATGAATGTTTGTGTTTCTTTACAGGTAAGGCGGGGCAAGGTGTTGGGACAGGTAACGCAGGTGGAGCCACTAATAACGTAGGGTAAGTGTTGATACATATTCCGTTTTGAAGAACTTCCGACACAGGGCTCAATACGGCGCAAGCTGTCAGTGGCCCTGTAAACCACAACAAAAAAAGGAATCTACAAGATTCGAACCCCTAAACGTACGTGTACTCATCTAGTTGTAGTTGTAGAGGTCGATTCATAGCTCCTGGCCCCGTCTCTGCTGATCACTACTAGGTCCACTCTCTCTCCCTTCTCCATGAGCTTTATCGAACCTTGTGTGTGTTAGATATGCACTCGTGGTATAAACCTTGACCCCCCTAGTGTTGTGAGGCCTTCCCACCCCTCTCCATCACCCCTTCCTCCCCTTACCCCTCTCCATCACCCCTTCCTCTCCTCACCCCTCTCCATCACCCCATCCTCCCCTCACCCCTCTCCCAGTGCCCACAGAGATATTTTTTCTACACTGCCGCACCCTACCCACACAGCAATAACAGCCTGGTTGATCAGCCAATAGACTGGGGTGGCTTTTAAAAGCCTTATTTTCAGGCTTTGGCGAAGGTTTTTTTAAGCTTGGAAAAGCTTTTAGGCTTTAAACAGCTTTTTCACGATTGAGAAAGGCATTTATAGGCTTAGAGAAACTATTAGGCTTAAAAAAAAATTTTTTTTTAGGTCTGAAAGTTTTTCTAGCTAAAAACTAAATCTCTTCAACGAAAAATTCAAGGCGAAACATTTCTGATGCTTTCAGTTGATTTTGTCCATCTGAGCCCTGAAGAGACATGGCCAGGAGACTGGTCTGGGTCAGACCAGGAGACCGTTGGTCCGACATGTCTTCTGGGAACAGGACCAGAGACCTGGTCTGGGAACAGACCAAGAGACCTGGTCTGGGAACAGACCGCGGGGGCGGTGACTCCCCTGAATAGACCAAAGGTAAGGTAATCATTCTATCCTACACTTTCTCATGTAAGTGGCTACGTAGACACTTGGTCATACCACTTACAAAAGTGTTTATACCAAGTGACCTGAAGTCTTAGCAAGGTACATCAGTATGGCAACTTGAATGGGCTAGAACACGCCACTTGTATTTCAGTTATTTACAATGATCACTTAAGTGGTGACTGGGTTAAGTTAGCTGCTGGGAAACTTGGAGATGTTTGCCAATAAAATTGTTGGGGAAAAGTGTGTGTTTATACACAATAAACTAGCCACTACCATCCACAGGATGGATATGAGGTGCACAATAAACTAGCCACTACCATCCACAGGATGGATATGATGTGCACAATAAACTAGCCACTACCATCCACAGGATGGATATGATGTGCACAATAAACTAGCCACTACCATCCACAGAATGGATATGAGGTACACAATAAACTAGCAACTACCATCCACAGGATGGATATGATGTGCACAATAAACTAGCCACTACCATCCACAGGATGGATATGAGGTACACAATAAACTAGCCACTACCATCCACAGAATGGATATGAGGTGCACAATAAACTAGCAACTACCATCCACAGGATGGATATGATGTGCACAATAAACTAGCCACTACCATCCACAGAATGGATATGAGTGCACAATAAACTAGCACTACCATCCACAGGATGGATATGATGCACAATAAACTAGCCACTACCATCCACAGAATGGATATGAGGTACACAATAAACTAGCCACTACCATCCACAGGATGGATATGAGGTACACAATAAACTAGCCACTACCATCCACAGGATGGATATGAGGTACACAATAAACTAGCCACTACCATCTCTTGGATGGATATGAGGTACACAATAAACTAGCCACTACCATCCACAGAATGGATATAAGTACACAATAAACTAGAACTACCATCACAGGATGGATATGAGGTACACAATAAACTAGCCACTACCATCCACAGAATGGATATAAGGTCACAATAAACTAGAACTACCATCCACAGGATGGATATGAGAGTACACAATAAACTAGCACTACCATCCACAGAATGGATATGAGGTACACAATAAACTAGCCACTACCATCCACAGGATGGATATGAGGTACACAATAAACTAGCCACTACCATCCACAGAATGGATATGAGGTACACAATAAACTAGCCACTACCATCCACAGGATGGATATGAGGTACACAATAAACTAGCCACTACCATCCACAGAATGGATATGAGGTACACAATAAACTAGCCACTACCATCCACAGGATGGATATGAGAGTACACAATAAACTAGCCACTACCATCCACAGGATGGATATGAGTACACAATAAACTAGCCACTACCATCCACAGGATGGATATGAGGTACACAATAAACTAGCCACTACCATCCACAGGATGGATATGAGTACACAATAAACTAGCCACTACCATCCACAGAATGGATATGAGGTACACAATAAACTAGCCACTACAATCCACAGGATGGATATGAGATGCACAATAAACTAGCCACTTCGACGGCAAACTAGAATCTAATCCCATATACTTAACGAGTCTAATCCCATATACTTCACGAATCTAATCCCATATACTTCACGAATCTAATCCCATATACTTCACGAATCTAATCCCATATGCTTAACGAATCTAATCCCATATACTTAACGAATCTAATCCCATATACTTAACGAATCTAATCCCATATACATCACGAATCTAATCCTATATATTTAACGAATCTAATCCCATATACTTCACGAATCTAATCCCATATACTTCACGAATCTAATCCCATATACTTAACGAATCTAATCCCATATACTTAACGAATCTAATCCCATATATTTAACGAATCTAATCCCATATACCTAACAAATCTAATCCCATATACTTAACGAATCTAATCCCATATACTTAACGAATCTAATCCTATATATTTCACGAATGTCTCTACTCATCAACAATCTTTTCTGGTTATATTACCAATCTTTTTTTTACATAGATATATTAATTCATCATTTATCATATAAAACTAGTCTCATTAACAAGGTCATCCTGAGTCCATCCGTCTTGTGTAAGTGTTTTGAGGCTTTGAAGTTATTAGTCTGGAATCTTATGTCTTTAGTAGATTAAAGAGAAGTTTTAAATGTTTATCTGGGTGAGCGAGTGAGGGGAAGATGAGAGGGGTGAGGGAAGGAAATGGGAGGGGTAAATGAAGATGAGAGGGGTGAGGGAAGGAAATGGGAGGGGTAAATGAAGATGAGAGGGGTGAGGGAAGGAAATGGGAGGTAAATGAAGATGGAGGGGTGAGAAATGGAGGTAATGAGATGAGAGGGGTGAGGGAAGGAAATAAGAGGGGTTAGAAGAAATGATGAGGGGTGAGGGAAAAAGATGAGAAGGGGGAGAAAGAGCGGGATAAAAGAAAGGTGAGATTAGAGTTAAGGAAGAATAAGAGAGGTGAGGTGAGTGGGGGGTTGGGTGAGGTTAGAGGAGAGGGTGTGAGAGGGGAGGGGGAAAGAACAGCAGGTGTCCCAAACTTGTTGACCATGACATCCTTGCCCTCTCATCTCTCCCCTCACCCCTCTCACCTTCCATCCCTCCCCTTCCCTCTCTACCTACTACTACCATTACTATCCACCTTCTCTTCCCCATTCCTCTCTCACTCTCTTCCTTCCCTCCTTCATGCATGACCTTCATCCCTCTCCCTGACTCCCATTCTCCCTCTCTCCTCCCTACACTTGCTTCTCACCCTCCCTCCTTGCATCCCGCACTGTACCTCCATCTCTACCTTCCTCCCTCCAGCCTCCCTCTTGGACTGCCTCCCTCCAGCCTCCCTCTTAGACTGCCTCCCTCCCTCCAGCCTCCCTCTTGGACTGCCTCCCTCCAGCCTCCCTCTTGGACTGCCTCCCTCCAGCCTCCCTCTTGGACTGCCTCCCTCCAGCCTCCCTCTTGGACTGCCTCCCTCAGCTCCCTCTTGGACTGCCTCCCTCCAGCCTCCTCTTGACTGCTCCTCAGCCTCTCTTCACTGCCTCCCTCTTGGACTGCCTCCTTCCAGCTTCCCTCTTGACTGCCTCCTTCAGCCTCTCTAGCCTGCCTCCTTCTTGGACTGCCTCCTCTCAGCCTCCTTCTTGGACTGCCTCCCTCTCAGCCTCCCTCTTGGACTGCCTCCTTCCAGCTTCCCTCTTGACTGCCTCCTTCCAGCCTCCCTCTTCACTGCCTCCCTCCAGCCTCTCTTACCTGCCTCCTTCCAGCCTCCTCTACACTGCCTCCTCAGCCTCCCTCTTACTGCCTCCTTCCAGCCTCCCTCTTACACTGCCTCCTTCCAGCCTCCCTCTTACACTGCCTCCCTCCAGCCTCCTCTTACACTGCCTCCTCAGCTCCTCTTACTGCCTCCTCCAGCTCTTACACTGCCTTCCAGCCTCCTCTTCACTGCCTCTTCAGCTCCTCTTACACTGCCTCCTTCAGCCTCCCTCTTACACTGCCTCCTTCCAGCTCTCCTCTTACACTGCCTCCTTCCAGCCTCCTCTTCACTCCTCCTTCAGCCTCCTTTCCGCCTCCCTCTGCACTGCCTCCTCCAGCCTCCCTCTTACACTGCTCTCAGCTCCCTCCAGCCTCCCTCTTGACTGCCTCCTCCAGCCTCCCTCTTACACTGCCTCCTTCCAGCCTCCTCCTTCTACTGCCTCCCTCAGCCTCCCTCTTACCTGCCTCCTTCCAGCCTCCCTCTTACACTGCCTCCTTCCAGCCTCCCTCTTACACTGCCTCCTTCCAGCCCCCCTTTTCTTACCTGCCTCCTCTTGACTGCCTCCTTCCAGCTTCCCTCTTACACTGCCTCCTCCAGCCTCCTCTTACACTGCCTCCTCTTCCAGCCTCTCTCTTATACTGCCTCCTTCCAGCTTCCCTCTTACACTGCCTCCGTCCAGCCTCTCTCTTACACTGCCTCCCTCTTGGACTGCCTCCTTCCAGCTTCCCTCTTACACTGCCTCCCTCCAGCCTCTCTCTTACACTGCCTCCAGCTCAGCCTCCCTCTTACACTTTGCCTCCCTCTTGGACTGCCTCCTTCAGCTTCCTCTTACACTGCCTCCTTCCAGCCTCCCTCTTACACTGCCTCCTTCCAGCCTCCTCTTACACTGCCTCCCTCCAGCCTCCTCTTACACTGCCTCCCTCCCCTCCAGCCTCCCTCCAGCCTCCCTCTTACCCTGCTTCCCTCCAGCCTCCCTCTTACCCTGCTTCCCTCCAGCCTCCCTCTTACCCTGCTTCCCTCCAGCCTCCCTCTTACCTGCTTCCTCCAGCCTCCCTCTTACCCTGCCTCCTCAGCCTCCCTCTTACCTGCCTCCTCCAGCCTCCCTCTTACCTGCCTCCCTCAGCCTCCCTCTTACCCTGCCTCCCTCCAGCCTCCCTCTTACACTGCCTCCTTCCAGCCTCCCTCTTACACTGCCTCCTTCCAGCCTCCCTCTTACACTGCCTCCCTCCAGCCTCCCTCTTACACTGCCTCCTTCCAGCCTCCCTCTTACACTGCCTCCTTCCAGCCTCCCTCTTACACTGCCTCCTTCCAGCCTCCCTCTTACACTGCCTCCTTCCAGCCTCCCTCTTACACTGCCTCCCTCCAGCCTCCGTCTTACACTGTCTCCCTTCTTACAGCTAGTTCCTGATCCTTCTCTCTGATTTAAGAACATAAGGAGGAGGAAGACTGCAGCAGGCCTACTGTCCCATACAAGGTAGGTCCTTATCAGAACCACCCACCCATCCTTCCCTTACCTGAAGACTTGTAGCAGGTACTTGCACACAGGTTCTTGCACACAGTACTGGACAATGTGCGGAGAACCTTTTGCTCCTGCGTGTATTCAGTCAAGCACCTAAATTACTTGGGATGTTAGAAGTACCTCTGTCTGTACTCCTTGTAAAGTAGGCGAGAGAGGTACTGTATAATCTACACCTGGAATAGTCTAGGATTACCATGAAAGTAAGAGGCTTGGCAGACGGTGCTTGGGTCAGTGGGTCTGCAGCAGTGCTGCTTCCTTCTTGAGTGGATGCGACTTGAATCTGACTGGCTTTGGCCAGTAGGTGACTTGGATCTGCCTGGCATGGGCCAGTAGGCCTGCTGCAGTGCTCCTTTCTTATTCCCCACCATGTAAAGCAGGGGGGGCAGTGAGTACACTAAAGGAAATCTCAATAAATGTGTAAGGACCAAGACTTTTCAACGTCCTCCCTTCGTATATACGGGGAATTGCCAATTGTCTCTGGATGTTTTCAAGAAGGAACTGGACAAGCTTGTCCAGTTGGTTCCTGATCAGCCGAGATGTGGTGGTTACGTTGATCTGCTTGCGGATACCACCAATAGCCTGGTTGATCATTCCATCCACCGGGAGGGCTGGTCTTGGACCAAGGGAGCGTTGACCTTCGAAATACTTTCCTGGTAGACTCCAGGTAGGTAAGATATAGCTTACCAGTAGGTACTGGCTGTAACTTTCCAGCAGGTACTGGCTGTAACTTTCCATCATGGGCTGACTGTAACTTTCCATCATGGGCTGACTGTAACTTTCCATCATGAGCTGACTAACTTTCCATCATGGGCTGACTGTAACTTTCCATCATGAGCTGACTAACTTTCCATCATGGGCTGACTGTAACTTTCCATCATGGGCTGACTGTAACTTTCCATCATGAGCTGACTAACTTTCCATCATGGGCTGACTGTAACTTTCCAGCAGGTACTGACTGTAGCTTTCCAGCAGGTACTGACTGTAGCTTTCCAGCAGGTACTGACTGTAGCTTTCCAGCAGGTACTGACTGTAGCTTTCCAGCAGGTACTGACTGTAGCTTTCCAGCAGGTACTGACTGTAGCTTTCCAGCAGGTACTGACTGTAGCTTTCCAGCAGGTACTGACTGTAGCTTTCCAGCAGGTACTGACTGTAGCTTTCCAGCAGGTACTGACTGTGCTTTCCAGCAGGTACTGACTGTAACTTTCCAGCAGGTACTGACTAACTTTCCAGCAGGTACTGACTGTAGCTTTCCAGCAGGTACTGACTGTAACTTTCCAGCAGGTACTGACTGTAACTTTCCAGCAGGTACTGACTAACTTTCCAGCAGGTACTGACTGTAACTTTCCAGTGGGGTTCAAGGTTTCTAACGAAAGAACATCGGTTGATGCGACCTACAACAATCAACTACCAATATCCCTGAATGTGGGGTTGGTGTAGGAGTTTAGGGTAGGCGTGTGGGGTAGGAGTTTAGGATAGGTGTGTGGGATAGTGTGGGATAGATTACACTCCCAAGAGGACTACCTCACTGCTCTATTTTTAAGGCTGACGGGATGGAGCGAGTATGACACTTCCTGTCCCTTCCTCTTTTTCTCGCGTGTTGTGTGTGGGTGGCTCGGGTGAGGGATGGGACAGTGAGGGATGGGACAGTGCGGGATGGACCAGCGAGGGATGGACCAGCGAGGGATGGACCAGCGAGGGATGGACCAGCGAGGGATGGACCAGCGAGGGATGGGCCCCGAAAATACAAACAGTTACACGGAACGAGTGGAAATAAGTCACTTTGTGTGACTTTCTTGGGTTATCTTAGATAATCTGCACATATGCTACACAGTTCCTTGGAATTCTACTATTTGTTTCAGTGGTTGTTCTTACTTAATCTTCCTAGTTAGCATTTAAAACAGCTTGGCCAAATATATGAGTGATAATGTTTGTATTTGAGAATGACTTGCCTAGCAGGCCTGGTCATAGACCGGGCCGCCTGGACGTTGATTCCCGGAATGCCCTCCTCCAGGTAGCTTGAGCCAGTAGTCCTGGTGCAGTGCTCCTCCATTCTTACAGTTTCCTGCATATCATTGCGAACTTTAAGCCATTAACATTATCACTTGGAGGTAAGCAATGCATCTTAAGAAGACAGAAGATGTAAAGATGCCAACAATAGGGACGTCTTTATCGGATATATTTGGGTCCTGGGTCCTTGTCACTCCAGATGATACAAGAGAACGCGAGAATACAGTGTATATATATATATATATATATATATATATATATATATATATATATATATATATATATATATATATATATATATATATATATATATGAGAAAGCAGGTCACTGGTAAAGATAAGGTCAAGGCGTAAGGTCATCGAATTGGCGTGTCACGGCGTCAAGGAATCAACGTGGGGTAGTATCATATGTGCAGAGGTAGTTGAGATGGTGTACTTGTCAGCTCCTTATTGTGTATTGTTAGTAGCAATTAGGGATGCTGTTATGGCGACTATTGGATTCTCTCTAGGTTGCCTCTGTACCGTGTGGTTTGTTTGTAATCATGTTGTTACGATTGCTTAAGTCACGATGACCTGTTCATCATCGGTTGTATGCATCTCTGTATATAACTCTACGTTTGAGATCTTACAGTATGTAAAGTAGGGAGGAGAGTGCAAGTGTGTGTGAAGGTACCGCTGATGTACCGGAATTCTAAGAATTCAGGGCTGGAGATACGGATAGCTCTTAGGAACCCCCATGACCTCAACAGACCCTTGAATAACCCTCATCGGGACCTGGAGACTTATTTTGCTTTGATTTGTCAACATGTTTAATAACAATGTCCCTGATGACTGGTAGTAGGTTGGCAGACAACAACCACCCAGGGAGGTACTACCGTCCTGCCAAGTGAGTGTCAAACGAAAGCCTGTAATTGTTTTACATGATGGTAGGATTGCTGGTGTCTTTTTTCTGTCTCATAAACATGCAAGATTTCAGGTACATCTTGCTACTTCTACTTACACTTAGATCACACTACACATTCATGTACAAGCATATATATACACACCCCTCTGGGTTTTCTTCTATTTTCTTACTAGTTCTTGTTCTTATTTCCTCTTGTATTAATATTGGTAGAATTAAAAGGACTCAAATGCAACTAATGTGACATTTTATTATGGAAACGTTTCGGCTTGACAAAGCTCCTGGAGAGCGAAACGTTGCCACAATAAAATGTCACATTAGTTGCATTTGTGTCCTTTTACTTAACATATTTCCTCTTATCTCCATGGGGAAGTGGAACAGAATTCTTCCTCCGTAAGCCATGCGTGTTGTAAGAGGCCAGGAGCAAGGGGCTAGTAACCCCTTCTCCTGTATATATTAGTATATTTAAAAAGGGAAACTTTCGTTTTTATTTTTGGGCCACCCTGCCTGGGTGGGATACTGCCGGTGCGTTGGCTTCAAGTTGGAAAAGATTTAGATTTTGAAAGGATATAGGAAAGCACTGTTTGGTAATGAGTGAGGCCTTACTAGTGATATATAGAACTGTAGATAAATGGCTCAGAGAACCGACAAGTTAATAAATCAGACACATGTGCAACACCTGGGTATCTTTAGTGGAGAAAGGTTTCGCCACACAGTGGCTTCATCAGTGCAGCACAAAGACTGTATATGTATGGTATACATTACCTACAAGATAAAGAATTAGAGACATGCAGCATCTGCTACACGTCCCTCACGTGACGCCAGTATATAAGCGCCAATCTTCTCATCAACCCCAAGGCTGAGGCACTCATTACCTCATCTTGTGTATATATTTCGACTGTCTTTTAATTATGTCCTTGAATTTATATTGATAAAGCCACTGGTTGGCGAAACGTCTACAGTAAAGATATTCAAATGCTGCTCATGTGTCTAATTCTTCAACAAAGAAGAATGGAGAAGATCAAAAGGAGTGTGAGGTAATCAGTACATCAGTCTTGAAAAGAATACAGCATATGCGCGAAGAAGTGGCTTATATACTGTAGACAAGTGAGGTGAAGCAGTCGTAGGCGATATCACATTGGTCAAATCCACATGTGGAAGCAGGTCATTGGACAACTCCTCATGTGGATTTGACCAATGTGAGATCCTCGACTGCTTCACCTCGTATGTCTACAGTATATAAGCCACTTCGCACATATGCTGTATTCTCTTCAAGATTGAGGGACTGATTACTTCGACTCCAGGCTGTGGGACTGATTACCTCAAACTCCTTCTGATCTTCACCATTCTTCTTTGTAAAGGAGTGATACAGCAAGACAGGTGGATAACACAGGGTGTAGAGTGTTACAGCAAGACAGGTGGATAACACAGGGTGTAGAGTGTTAGAGCAAGACATGTGGATAACACAGGGTGTAAAGAATGTTCAAGATGATGTGTGAGGGTCGTAAATGGCGTGTTGTGTGGGCAGAAAGGATGTGGGCACCGCCCTTTCTGCCATAACACTGTGGGAGGAACTGACCACAACCACGTATCTCCTAAATACTCCCACACCAGAACAGGTGTTGGCAAGTGCAGGTGTTACATGCAGTAACACCTGCACTTTACATGCAGGAAAGTGGTTCCTAGAGAACCACTTTCCTCAAGTCAGTGTTCCTGATCAACCAGACTGTGGTGCATAAATTGGTCTGCTACCACCAGTAGGCTAACTGACTAGTCTATCAGCCTGGAGACCTGGTCAGGGACTAGGTCACAAGGGGCGATGACCCCCCTGGAGTAGACTGCAGATAGATCTCAGGAAGACTTTAATGAATCTCTTGTATACACTGTGCTGTATAGCTCGTACAGGTTTAACGCTTTCTGTAAAAATAATAATATTTATTGTGTAAGTTGTGTATTATTTATTATATTATTATTATTACTTATATTATTATTATTGCTCTTATATTATTATTATTGCTCTTATATTATTATTATTACTCTTATATTATTATTACTCCTATATTATTATTACTATTATTATTACTGTTATTATTATTGTTATTATTATTATTATTATGATAACTTGGGTATAAGTTGAGAGTGTAAGAGAGTGAGAAAAATTTAGTTACATAAGAACTAGCATATTACCTCGCTTGTTTTTGTACGTCAAAGCTGGTTGAGGATGTTAGTGTGGTGAGGCTGTGTTTGTTTGTTGAGTGAGCTTCTCTCAGCTCCAGTGAGCTTCTCTCAGCTCCAGTGAGCTTCTCTCAGCTCCAGTGAGCTTCTCTCAGCTCCAGTG
>WNWK01004172.1:118333-146305 GCA_009830355.1 Cherax destructor | reverse complement strand
GTCATGTGTGGGTCTTGGTCATTTGGGTGTGGGACCGGGGGGGTGGTCTGATGTGAGATGGGCGAGCGATTCGAAAATTGCCGCACCGTCGAGGGAGAAGCCGGAATCAAGGTCAGATTAGAGTGAAGGTCAGATATGTCAAAAGGGGTCAGAACATCGGTACCTGAAGCAGGTGACAAACCGGCACCAGCAAGAGGTACAGGGGCATGAGAGGTTTCCAAAGAGTTGTCCGTTAACGAGGCAGGGTCAGTACTGGGTGCGGTATCAGGAAGGGGCCCGGGGGTAGTGGGTTCATGGATTGGGTCAGCCATGGTTAGGTTACTTCTTTCTTTTTATTTTTATGAAAAAAAAGAAAGAAGAAAAGAAAATAAAAAATAAAAAAAGGGGGGAACGTGGAGGAATAGCTCCTAGGAGGAATGAAAGGGAGCATAAATCCCCTTCCGCGCCCAAGAGGACCTCAACACCGCAAGTAGTGCAGATGCTGCATGGAACCCGTGCCATACCCTACCCTTCATGCCAGTAAACCAGCAATCCGGGATAGCAACCTCACATCCACCGAGCCATCTCGGCGGACAAAAGAGAGGGCGGCCAGATATCCGCCACAAAGCATACCGCCTTCGGTCACCAACCCCGGAATCCGAAAGGTGGCCTCCAGAGATACACCCGTCGCCCGAAAGATACCCAAGGCCACCCCCTGGGTGACCGGAGAGGGATCGGGACATCCCCAGGCGATCCAGATTCCACGGCAAACTACACCACCGCCAAGGACCTCAACGGAATGGGATGGACCACGATACCCTTCCCCCTACCTAGGAACTAGAATGCCTGAGGAGAGAAGCTCCCAGGGTAAAACTGGGAAGGAACTAAGGGTGGGATGAGGAGGAAGAGGAGGAAAGGGAAAAAGGGAGGATGGAGGAGATGGGATAGGGAAGGGGGGATTGGGGGGTAATTAGGTTCGGTCTGAGGAAGAAGACCAAAAGGTCCAATTCCTCAGACCGATAGCCTCTTTACCTCGTCAAGGAGCCCCCCTTAAAGAGGAGGCACCTTCATAACTGGTCACTTTTTGCTAGTCAGGAGCCCTGCACATGCCTGTCTGTACCTCTATTATGTTGTGATCCGAGTGTATTGTCTTTGACACTGTTATATTTCGTATCATTAATGACCTTGATGAAGGAATTACAAGTGACATGAGCAAATTTGCTGATGATACAAAAATAGGCCATATGATTCATTCTGAGGAGGATACCAATGAACTCCAGGAGGATTTGGACAAATTAATGTCTTGGTCTGAAAATTGGGAGATGAAGTTCAATGTGGACAAGTGTAAAGTCCTAGTCCTTGGTAATGAAAATAACCCTCGAAGTTATAAACTAGGTGAAGTAGAGCTTGATCATACAGAATGTGAAAGACTTGGGAGTAATGGTAAGCAGAAATCTAAATCCAAGACAGCAGTGCCTAAGTGTGTGCAATAAGGCTAAGAGATTACTAGGATTTATTTTAAGAAGTATAAGTAACAGAAGTCCAAAACTTATTTTACAGCTCTATACATCACTAGTGAAGCCTCATTTGGATTATGCCGCTCAGTTTTGGTCTCCTTACTACAAGATGGATATAGACTGATTGGAGAACATACAGAGAAGAATGACTAAAATGATTTACTGTATAAGGAATCTCCCGTATGAAGATAGACTTAGAGCCTTGAATCTCCACTCTCTGGAGAGACGTAGAATGAAAGGAGATATCATCGAAGTGTATACTAAGTGGATGATGGGTATAAACAAAGATGATAATAAAGTACTGAGGGTGTCGAACCAGGTAAAAACCAGAAATAATGGTTTTAAGTTGGATAAATTTAGATTTAGATTATTATTATTATTATAATCAAAAGAAATGCTAAACCACAGGGGTTATACAGCGCGGATTTAGATTTAGAAAGGACATAGGTAAGTACTGGTTTTCGAACAATGTTGTGGATGCGTGGAACAATGTTCCGAGTAGGGTGATCGAGGCTAGGACCTTGGGTAGCATTAGAGATTGGACAAATATAAAAGTGTGAGGGGCTGGGTTTGATTGGTGTCGTGGGTATGCTAGTAAATTCTTGAGAAGTTTTGGGTAGGGGTCGTTTTGATAAGGACCTGCCTTGTAGGTCTTCTGCAGTGTTCCTCCATTCTTATGTTCATCGTTGATGAGGTCCAGTGTATTTTCCAGTCTTGTTGGCTCTATTATTTGCTGGTTTAAGGTGAATTTGTTGCAGAGATTTAATAGCTCGTGTGTGTCTGAATTTTCGTCTGAGCTGCCTCCTGGAGTTATCTCTGCTAAAACACTATTTGCTACATTCCTCCACATTACTCCTTCATGATAAAGTTGATATGTTAGCCAAGAAGAGTACCCAGAAGGAGAATGTAGAATATAACTTTGGTATATCTGTGTCTAGCATTAGGAATAATATTAGGAGAGAAGTAAATAATGAAAATGATTGCTATAGGAATGCAGTTAGAAGCCTGAGTAGATCTATAACCCACTATGATAACATGAACATAGATAAGTATGTTTATGGAGCAACTTGCAATGTGAAGAGACTGACTGATGTTGTAGTGGCCAGGCTTAGGCTTGGCTACAAGTACTTCTGGCAGTTTGGGAGACACAGATGATGATCAAACTAAATGCAAATTATGTGATCAGGCATATGGTCACTGTCTTGAACACTATGTGCTTAATTATTATTATTATTATAATCAAATAGAAGCGCTAAACCACAGGGGTTATACAGCGTATGTGCTTAATTGTCCACTTATTGAGGAATACAAAGATACAGTATAATAACCTATGTGACATGTCAAGATATCTTATTAATGAAAATAAGATACCAGATATACTAAGCAAATTCCCTAAATTTGCTTGTAACAGATAAGTGAACTGTAGATATAAATCCATATGTACAATTGTTAACCCTTTTGGGGCATAGTTCCTAGGCCTTTTGTGTATCCATATGCTCTTGCGCTACCGTCCACAGGATGGATATGGGGTGCACAATAAACTAGCCACTTCGGTGGCAAAATCTAAATCTCCACTTTAGGTGTCTTTAGTTAAAATCACCCAGCAGCAAGATGTTTGGGGCAGAAGTTAGATTTTCCAGACAGTGGTCAATTTTACGAAGCTGTTCCTGGAATCGTTGGGAAGTTGAATCCGGAGGCTTGTATACAACCACAATGACAAGGTTTTGGTTTTCAGTCTTAACTGCCAAGACTTCAACTACATCATTTGAGGTGTTTAGTAGTTCTGAGCAAATGAGCAACTGACATACAGACCAACCCCTCTTGTTCCCTTTTACACTGGCACATCTGAATAGGTTATAACCTGGGATCCATATTCATTGCCCTGAACATCAACATGACCAAGGACCTAACAGAAAACGATTTAGAAATTTTTTGTTAGTAATGTGGTGCAACCAATGTTGTATATGAAGAACCAGTGGATGAGATGAATCAAATTTTTCAATAGCTTTCAAAGCACTAAAGGAGTCAGAGACGATTACAAATGTTAAGTAGGCAAAGATGCAATACAGATATTTGCAATGATAATGACATACAATTCAGCTGTAAAAATGCTAACCGAGTCTAATACAGTAGACCCTTATAGTACACTGTAGTTACATTCCTGAAAATACCGTGCTAGGTAAATCCGTGTTAGATAAACTTTAGAACTTATGGGGAAAAATAAGGTTACGTTCTAGGGAGCCCCAAAAAAAGCCAAAAAACTTTTTTTTAGACCTCCAGATCTTACAAAAATAAAAGTGAATATGTAACTTTTGTTCATTGTCATGCTGTATTATGTTGTTTTTACTGCTTAAGACTACAAATGCAACAGAAATAATAGAATTTCTTACCTTAAATTGTGGGTGCTGATGTTTGTCGATAATTGTGAAGAGTGGAGTGTTATGCTGTGGCCCTACTGGGCTGAGGTGGATGGTAAAGGTTCTGGTCCTGAAGTTGATGGTTGTTTTACTGGAGTGTGCATAAATTCTGTAATGGATTTCTGGGCTATTTTACCCTGCAGTACATTATACAGCTGACATTAAAGCATCAGCTGCTCTAGACACCATTTCAGGGCACTGCTTCTAGATTTGTCAGAATCCTCTTCAGTGAAAAAGTCTTAAGTCAGTAAGTCAATGAAGTCAGTAACTCCAATACTTTGATGCTTAACCCTTTTCTTGCCACTTTCAGCAACACTTGTGCCATTGGGTGCCATGATTGCTTGGCAGATACAAGATATGGCAATTAAAATATCAAAACACAATCCACAAACCAAAATCAAAGTCGAGAACAACAACCAGTATTGGGCCCCTGCTTAAACGGGATGGGTCCTACACAGATGACAGCAAGGAAATGAGTGAGTTACTTAAAACCCAGTATGACTCACTTTTTAGCGAGCCACTAACCAGACTGAAAATCGAAAACCTAAATTATTTTTTTTATGAGTGTGCCACAGAACTTGACAGACGCATGCCTTTCTGACATCACCACGACGCCAAATGACTTCGAAAAGGTAATAAATGACATGCCCATGCACTCCACTCCAGGCCCAGACTCATGGAACTCCGTGTTCATCAAGAACTGCAAGAAGCCCCTATCACATGCTTTTAACATCCTATGGAGAGGGAGCATGGACACTGGGATCGTCCCGCAGCTACTAAAAACAACAGACATAGCCCCGCTCCACAAAGGGGGCAGTAAAGCAATAGCAAAGAACTACAGACCAATTGCGCTAACGTCCCATATCATAAAAATCTTTGAAAGGGTTCTATGAAGCAAGATCGCCACCCATCTTGATACCCATCAATTGCACAACCCAGGACAGCATGGGTTTAGAGCAGGCCGCTCCTGTCTGTCCCAACTACTGGACCACTACGACAAGGTCCTGGATGCTCTAGAAGATAAACAGAATGCAGATGTTATATACACAGATTTTGCAAAAGCCTTTGACAAGTGTGACCATGGTGTAATAGCACACAAAATGCGTGATAAAGGAATAACAGGAAAAGATGGTAGATGGATCTATAATTTCCTAAAATGTAGAACACAAAGAGTAGTAGTCAACAGAGTAAAGTCTGAGGCAGCTACTGTGAAAAGCTCTGTTCCACAAGGCACAGTACTTGCTCCCATCCTATTCCTCATCCTCATATCAGACATTGACAGGGATATAAGCCACAGTGCTGTGTCTTCCTTTGCAGATGACACCCGAATCTGTATGACAGTGTCCACCGTTGAAGACACTGCAAGACTCCAAGCAGACATAAACCAAATCTTTAAATGGGCTGCAGAAAACAACATGAAGTTCAATGATGAGAAATTTCAATTACTCAGATACGGAAAACGTGAAGAAATTAAAATCTCATCGGAGTACAAAACTAATCCCAACCACACAATAGAGCGAAAAACTAATGTCAAAGACCTGGGAGTGATCATGTCAGAGGATCTCACCTTCAAGGACCATAACAAAGTACCAATTGCATCTGCTCGAAAAATGACAGGATGGATAATGAGAACCTTCAAAACCAGGGATGCCAAGCCCATGTTGACACTTTACAGATCGCTTGTTTTATCTAGGCTGGAATATTGCTGCACACTAACTGCACCTTTCAAGGCAGGTGAAATTGCTGACCTTGAAAATGTGCAGAGAACCTTCACCGCACGCATAAGTGCAATAAACCACCTCAACTACTGGGAACGCTTGAAGTTCCTAAACCTGTACTCTCTAGAACGCAGGCGGGAGAGATACATTATTATATACACATGGAAAATTCTCGAGGGCTTAGTACCAAACTTGCACACAAAAATCACTCCTTACGAAAGCAAAAGACTCGGCAGGCGATGTAACATCCCCCCAATGAAGAGCAGGGGTGCCACTAGCACGTTGAGGGACAACACAATAAGTGTCAGGGGCCCACGATTGTTCAATTGCCTCCCAGCATACATCAGGGGGATTACCAACAAACCCCTGGCTGTTTTCAAGCAGGCACTGGACAGGCACCTAAAGTCGGTACCTGACCAGCCAGGCTGTGGTTCGTACGTTGGACTGCGTGCGGCCAGCAGTAACAGCCTGGTTGATGAGGCTCTGGTCCAACAGGAGGCCTGGTTACAGACCGGGCCACGGGGGCGTTGACCCCTGGAATTCTCTCCAGGTAGACTCCAGGTAAACACAGCTAGCTGCTAGGTGTGTATGAATGGAAGGCTGGGACGAGGATGGCAGGGAATGGTGGTATGGCTTCCCCGTGGAGACAGTGGTCTCACCCACAGCAAGGCACAGCCTGAGTTAGGGAAATATCCCATGGGTGACGCTCCAATTTTTTTCCCCTCCTGCAAACCGAACCATGTTAAGTTAATTTTACGAGGTGTTGTATAAAATTACACCGCAATTTTTCAATAGTGTAATAACCAAAATGTGCCAAATAAATCCGGGTAACATAAGGGTCTACTGTAAATGACTTCTCACTATGCTGTCCAGAAACTGCTGCAAACCCAACACCATGAGAGGATTTAGAACCATCAGTGTAAACTGCAACAGAATGAGAAAGCGACTGGAAGTGATTAAGAAAAAGAGAGCAAGAGGAAACTGTAGGGATTTGGGCTTTCACGCACGGCAGTGGGGAAGAACAGACACAAACTGTCAGAAACTTCCAAGGAAAGAATGAAAAGTTAAAAGCTAGATGAACATATAAAGGGGGCAACTGAAGAGAAGACAAGAGCACCACTACATCCAAGTGCACTTTGGAAAAAGGTAGAAAAGTTGAGGAGCAAGTACTTTCAAGACCCTGTGCCAATTCTATTACTGGTATCAGTGTTGCAGACCCTGTTAAGGTTGCTACAGCAATTTGGCATAATTATGTCCATATACCTCAAGGACACTATCTCTTTTTCCCCTGCCCTCCTTGTTTCTTTTCTCCACACCTGTTTGCCAACACCTTTAGATTTAACTTACATCATTGAGGAATCTTATAAAGTGCCCTTCACACTTTGCAAACTTAAGTCAACACTTTTCCACTGGTTGTCCATCTGCAGCTGGACCTCACAATCCATATCTGTAACACCCAGATGCACTCATCATCCTCTTGCATCTCTTCAATAGAAAACCACTGTTGTCCTGCCTTTTCATAATCTGGGTACTTCAGGCCATGACACCTATTGCTACAGCCCCATTATTCTTACTAGAGCGAGTTACAAGTGGTTAAAACTCCTGAATAACAAACATTTAGTATAGTACAGTGGACCCTTGGTTTTTGTTGCTAATTCTTTCCAGAATGCTGTTCGAGTGCCGTTACCGAACGAATTTGTTCCCATAAGGACGAATGTAAATTAGATTAGTTGTTTCAGACCCCCAAAAATACACTTACATAATTGTTCGAGTTAGGAGCTGTACGAAAACCAAGGGTCCACTGTATTTGGAAACCCATAATTCTCTCCCCTTCAATTCAATTTTTGTAGGAACTGGTCTTGCCATCGTCCCCTTAATCTGTTTTGATACCCAAGCTTTTTGGTAATATATATATATATATATATATATTTTATAGGGGAGCGCTAAACCCATAGGATTATACAGCGTATATGGGGGGGGATGGAGGGTATTCAGGCTCAGTTCAAGGAAACTGAACACAGATCCAATTCCCTAGATCAAGAGCCCCTCACCTGTCAAGGAACGTTCCTTGAGGGGAGCTTTTTATTTTTTACTAATATTGGTTATTGCCTTTTCCATATCCACAATGTGGCAGATGTTGCAAATGTATGGAATAGGAGGTAGGTTATTGAAAGCGGTGAAATTTTTTTACGAGAATAGTGAGGCACAGGTTAGAGTATGTAGGCGAGAGGGACATTATTTCCCAGTAAAAGTAGGCCTTAGACAGGGATGTGTGATGTCACCATGGTTGTTTAATATATTTATAGATGGAGTTGTAAGAGAAGTGAATGCTCAGGTGTTGGCAAGAGGTATGGGGTTAAAAGATAAAGAATTTAACACAAAGTGGGAGTTGTCACAGTTGCTCTTTGCTGATGACACTGTGCTTTTGGGGGATTCTGAAGAGAAGTTGCAGAGGTTGGTGGATGAGTTTGGTAGGGTATGTAAAAGAAGGAAATTAAAAGTGAATATAGGAAAGAGTAAGGTGATGAGGATAACAAACAAATTAGAAAACAGAGATTGGATATCAGATTGGAGGGAGAGAGTATGGAGGAGGTGAATGTGTTCAGATATTTGGGAGTGGATGTGTCAGCAGATGGGTATATGAAGGATGAGGTGAATCATAGAATTAACGAGGGGAAAAAAGGCGAGTGGTGCACCGAGGAGATTGTGGAGACAGAGAACTTTATCCATGAAAGCAAATAGGGCAATGTATAAGAGTATAGTTATACCAACACTCTTGTATGGGTGTGAGACATGGGTTGTGAATGTTGCAACAAGGAGAAGGCTGGAGGCAGTGGAGATGTCGTGTCTGAGGGCAATGCGCGGTGTGAATATAAAGCAGAGAATCCGTAGTTTGGAGATTAGGAGGTGTGGGATTACCAAAACTATTATCCAGAGAGCTGAGGAGGGGTTGTTGAGATGGTTTGGACATATAGAGAGGATGGAGCAAAATAGAATGAATTCGAGTGTGTATAAATCTGTAGTGGTGGGAAGGCAGGGTAGGGGTCGGCCTAGAAAAGGTTGGAGGGAGGGGGTAAAGGTGGTTTTGTGTGTGAGGGGCTTGGACTTCCAGCAAGCGTGCGTGAGCGTGTTAGATAGGAGCGAATGGAGACAAATGGATTTTAGGACTTGACGTGCTGTTGGAGTGTAGGCAAGGTAACATTTATGAAGGGTTTCAGGGAAACCGGCAGGCCGGACTTGATTCCTGGAGATGGGGAGTACAGTGCCGGCACTCTGAAGGAGGGGTGTTAGTGTTGCAGTTTTGTAGCTGTAGTGTAAGCACGCCTCTGTCAAGACAGTGATGAAAGTTTTTCTTTGTCGGGCCACCCTGCCTTGGTGGGAAATGGCCGATGTGCTCAAAAAAAAAAAAAAAAAAAAATTGGTTATTGCATTACATCTTTGCCCAGGCATCCTTGGCCCTTCATTTAATTAAGGATTTCTTGTCAGAGGCACTTGTCAGAGTTGGTAACAAGTTTTCCTAATTTCATCTATGAAGGTCTCCCTCAGGAATATGCTTCCCCTCTTCCATGTGCAAATGCTCTTGCTTGACTGATTCCCATTCTCAAGTTGTTGCAGTGTACACAGATGATTCTAAGTCTCCTAATGAAGGGAATGTGGTAGTTTCTCCTGGCAAAATCATTTATTAAAATCAGCCAGTATTCTCATACCTGAATTGTATGCAATTTTCATGGTCATTATACACATTGCATTAATGTCCACATTTGTAGTCATTTCAGAGTCCTATAGTGCATTACAGGCTATTCAAAAAATTTATTCCCCTCATCTCACTGCCCTATATGTGCAACTTTGGTTGTGCCTCATTTCTAGTAAACACGAGTCTGCTGGGTCCCTGAACACACTGACGTTTGGGGTAATGAACAGAGACCTGGCTGTTCATGACCTAGTTTCGTACAAGGATCTTCTTTTTTCAGGCTATTTTTCTGTCATCTCTTAACAACACAAACTGCTGGCAACAAGTGGTCCACGCTGAACTGCAAATTACTATGTCAAACCACATTTGAGTTTCTGACGATCTCGCTGCTGCTGCTTAGGAAATCGCCCTCTCACCATGTATCGGCCATGTGTGCACCTTTCATACCCATCGACAAATGCTAAACAAGACTGCATTGTCAGTTCACCATATCTTAAATTGTCCTGTATTAGCAGGCTTCCAGAATTCACTTCTGACTTCTCCACCACACTTGCCTCCTTGCTGAATGTCCCACCTTTGATGAACATTTTTTTTTTTTTTTTAACAAACACTAACTTATTGCATCAACTTTATTTCACCTTTTGAACTCTTAACCACACCCACTAAACCTTACCCTTGCACACTCCTGACCCTTACTCATTCCTAAACTCTGCATATTCATCCTCTAGCACATACCACCCTGCAATGCTGTATGACCCTTCTGGGTTTAGTACTTAGTCTGATTATATACTATTGAGATATCCATGTTTAAAAAGGTAAAGAGAAAAGCAAAAAATAAAAAAATTAAATGGCGGGACTTTTATATTCTCTACATTTTCAGTACATGCATAATAGGTATCATAACCAACAGTAACTATCATATTTACATGACCTACAGATTGACGACACCTCAGTTTTCCAGTAATTATTAAGACACAAAGTGAGGGAGAATGAGCAGGACAATACTAAGAACAAAGTTGCTATTTTACAACAGCTCCATGTCAAGATGCCTAATAACACTGCAGTATATAAATACAGTATTAGGGTTATACAGTACTTCAGTATCATATCCCACACACAAAAATTAGTTCAAATCATAATGAAATACATTAACCCAGATATCCCTTACAATATTTTAACACAAACTTCATTACAATCAATTTAAATTTTCATCCAAGAAATGGTAATGCCCTGCTCCAGTATCCTCAGATGACACAATACAAGGTGCATACATAGTGGAAAGATGAAAACTAAATTTGAGATCAACTGCAAATATATAATTTATATGCTACATGAGGAACAATAAATAAAATCCAGAGTAATAAATAAAGGAAACCTAGAGAAATCGAGTTCATATTAAGCTGTAACAATTTACAGGATGGATAAATAGGAACTGCAGGAACAATGAACTTAGTATCCTTGAAAGATACAGTACATTTCCATTTGTAACCAGTAGTCCTACTGGTAACTATATTGAACTGAGAATCACTCGAATGTAAACAAATTATTTTTTTTTTTTAATTTTCCACTCTACTTCACAGGAAATATGTGCAGGAGAACTGAAAGGGACAAGACACACACTGATACAAATATACAATCCTGGTCAGGAAAAATGCCCACCACCCAAACTCAAATCTGGATATAAAATTAAACTAAATTTTCTATTTTATATTCCATAAATAATTATAAATTTTGACACAATGCTGCTTTGAACATAATTGGGTTCAAGGAATGTCTTAAACCCTGAATAAATAATACACTGATATCAGGAATGCAGAAGTTACTCATACTATTTATAACTGAACTAATCAATGTAGTGTTCCTCTCTCACACAACAATGCCTCAGATTGATAATGCACTAAAGGTGTGGGCATATGAAAATTGTATTTTCACTCTAGGACTGTTCTCAAGTGATACCACTATCTTGTGTATAAAAACCAAGTTTCTAATTGCATTCCTTCTAGTAGTAGTGTAAAATCTATTAGGCAATAAAAAATGTAAATGAATAGAAAATAAAAATATTAAATATAGAAAGAACATGAGAACAGCCTTTGGCAGGTTTTTGGGGGGAAGGGAAGGGTTGTTTTTGAGTGTGTGTGTGTAGGTGTGTGTGTGTAGGTGTGTGTAGGGGGTAGACAATTCATAAAAAATGCCTACTGCCATGGAAAGAGAAAACAATGACAGGAAATTCTAGCCTTGAAGAGCATTAGATAGATTTTGAAAATATAAGAGGAATAGTGAATTAGATACAAATTTCTCCCAAAATACTCAATCATCTGTGGTTCAACCATTAACAAGTTAATTGTGGAACCCAAAACAGGTTCAACCAAAGTTGATAGTGTTTGGTAAAAATTGCCATACATTCATCAATATTATTCCCAAATGCCATCTGTATATTAGAAGTCTACAATCATTGATGAAAACATATGGACAACATTGCAGACTTCATCCATAACTAGTCACGTCCAGACTTGACTGACAACGGGTGATTCATATTTCCTCAACTGCACCTCCCCATCCATAACAATTTCAAATAACAATGATCTGAAGAAAGGATTCTATATAATATAAACAAAACATTTTTCTAAAATTTTCTAGTAGGATATATGGGATTTTTCTAGCAGCCAAGTATCTCATTTCTAGATGTACATACAATGTATATCTAATGAGAAAGATGCAATGGATTAACATCTACTAATCAGTAGACAATTTAACTTATTACAGTGTTGAGTATGCCAACATGGACATTATATTCACTAACACCAAAATCCTTTATCTTCCACCTACCCAATTAAGATGGACACCTTCACAATGTACCAATAATTTGTATATGAACATGCAGATCATGTACAAAACAAACACAAATTAAGTAACATCAGCTGATACAAAAATGTTAATTATTTAAAATGACAGAAAATTAGAGTATTTTGTGTATACAAGCCATATTTTTGTTACAATTTTATTTTTGCATTAACTTTCAACCTTCAGGCATTCTGATGCCAGTTCATAATCTTGAATATAAATATTGCTGCATTTTTTAAATAAAAATGTAAGAAAATGCCTTACTTATTCATCTTTAAAGCAGATTCCTTACTAATAATCCTCAACATTTACAATACCTGAATACAAGTTAATAAAAAGCTAATATACAACCATCTCCACATGATCCAAACTTCCATAAAAAACGAAAGTAAAAATATATCACTGCCTAATACAACGGATAAGAAAATAACCTAACAGTCTGCAATTAAATCACAGCTGCTAACAGGAGCTGATGCAACCTCAGGTGCTCGTGCAAATCTTTGTATGAATAAATAGTACCAGAAAAAATAGCATACATTCAACATTAATATTTTAATGAATGTTAGTACAGTACGTATATCAAATGCAAGAAGGAATTCTCAATATAAAAAAATAAAATGGAAAATAAGTTGGCACTTTAATTTGAATTAAGTATGCTACTAATATATACTAAGTAAAATACACTAAAAATAATGCAAAACTCTCTATATTAATCTTTCCATTTATAAAAGAGCTGCAAAAATACAAGATTTTCCTTATAATATGAAATACAAGTGCACCCATGATGCTATTTGTCCTTATGTGCAACTTGGTAAATATAATAATTAATAAAATTACCTTAGCAAACTGAATACCAAAGGTTGATTAAAAGTTGTGTGTACAGGTGCTGACACTTCACATGACAGCACCAACACTCATGGAATGTTGGTAAAATATCTTTTTCTTCACTGACACTTTAATTTAAAATCTTAAAACCTTTATGAAAACCCTAAAAAAACTATCATATATAAATAAAACTATCACACTGACTACAGCTTAACAAAAAATACAATTAAGGACTTGCTATTTAGCACAAGTGAATAAATTATACAGGTAGAAAACGTAAATATGTATTAGTGACTTTAGCAAAACATATGACCCCTATATCTTGATGTATTAACTTTAGCTCAGAGGAAGTGTGTTCACCATAAATCTACACTAAAGAGGAACCTTAAGGTTCCTTTTAGGTTCCTCTTCTAAGTAAGAGTTTTTGGTGAAGCGTTCCAGCCACTCACTGTATTGCAACTTTTTTTTTTTACTATTATTTTTTTTTTCCAGAGGAATAGAGCACTGTACTCCCACACAATCCACAAGACTTGCAGATCATAAACCTGTAGATACCACACCACTATCTGACTGGGGAAAAACAAGAATGTAATCTGGGCTTTCCATGGCCTCTGTACCCAGGCATAATAGTCAAGCAGCTGTAATACAAGCTTTAACATGTGATTTACAGATCCTAAGGAAATTTGCACAATGTGAGCCAGTCGCATAGAAAATGACAAAGCTCACCCTGACCTAATTTCAGGTGCCTGTCTTGCTGATACCATAATACCTTGAAATACTCCTGGATATGAGAAAGTAGCCATAGGTATTAGAGTGCACAACCTGTAGATAGTGAGGGAGTACAATACAATTCCTAACACTAAATGCCATTAAAAGTATATGACAAATACCTATAGGCCACACTAATAGGTACTGGAGAATCTCTGTAAGGGGTTAAAAGAAAGAGTTGCCAGAGCAGCACTGCCAAGACCATTTAAGAGCAAGTTTATGAAAGGAATAGAGGTCATTATATTCATACCTATCTCTTCATTGCACCTATGAAACAATGGAAATCCCGATGTAATCTACCATAACAATCACACACCTTACACTGCAAAATGTGCTAAACAGCAAGATTTTACTACAATAAAAAACATAAGAAGCATAATTTATGTAAATTAATTAATGTTGATCTTTTCTATTTCAATTCTAATCTTGAGATCTTTAGACACTGTAAATATAATCAATCTTCCAATAAAGATGTAACACCATCAACATTAACCTTAACCTTCCTATACAAGAGCTGGAAGGATCTTAAAGAGAGTATGACACCTTAAAAGACTGAGAGCCTCTGCCAGCTTGCACTTTACCATGCTTAAGCTGAAGGTTCCTTGTTAGTAGTGAGTATGACTAGGAGATGCATTCTGTGACATTCCTGAAGAAAGAAAAATTAATATTACAACACTAGAAAAATTTAAATTGAATAGTAAAGTTTTTAAATTACATATAAATGATTATGAACTATGAAACAATTACATTTTGTTTTTAAAGTAAATGAAAAAGAACAAAGCTATATACTGTACCACAAAAATGTGGCTTATGGATATTGCATCTTTTGAAGTGAAAAATCAGTAATAAAAGCATGTATCACTGCATTGATTTATTGTAACTTAATACTAAAAGAAAATATCAACTATAAAAATAAATAATAATAATGATGACTATCAAATTAAGTGCTAAACCCAAAAGGGTCATAAAAATCAGTAGTATCCCTAATGATTAATAATCTTGCATTATAATGTGAAGTATAGGATGTAATTTGAGCAATAAACTACATACGTATATCAAAACACTAAACATTATCCTAAGAAATTATTATTATTTTTTTTTATTAACACATCGGTCGATTCCCAGCAGCAGGGTGGCCCGAAAAAGAAAAACTTTCATCATCATTCACTCCATCACTGTCTTGCCAGAGGGGTGCTTTACACTACAGTTATAAAACTGCAACATTAACACCCCTCCTTCAGAGTGCAGACACTGTACTTCCCATCTCCAGGACTCAAGTCCGGCCTGCCGGTTTCCCTGAATCCCTTCATAAATGTTACTTTGCTCACACTCCAACAGCACGTCAAGTATTAAAAACCATTTGTCTCAATTCACTCCTATCAAATACGCTCACACATGCTTGCTGGAAGTCCAACCCCCTCCCCACAAAACTTCCTTTACCCCCTCCCTCCAACCTTTCCTAGGCCGACCCCTACCCCGCCTTCCCTCCACTACAGATTTATACACTCTCGAAGTTATTCTGTCTCGTTCCATTCTCTCTACATGTCCAAACCACCTCAACAACCCCTCCTCAGCTCTCTGGATAATAGTTTTGGTAATCTCGCACCTCCTCCTAATTTCCAAACTCCGAATTCTCTGCATTATATTCACACCACACATTGACCTCAGACATGACATCTCCACTGCCTCCAGCCTTCTCGTTGCAACATTCATCACCCATGCTTCACACCCATATAAGAGTGTTGGTATAACTATACTCTCATACATTCCCTTCTTTACTTCCATGGACAAAGTTCTTTGTCTCCACAGACTCCGAAGTGCTCTACTCACCCTTTTTCCCTCATCAATTCTATGATTCACCTCATCCTTCATAGACCCATCTGCTGACATGTCCACTCCCAAATATCTGAATACATTCACCTCCTCCATACTCTCTCCCTCCAATCTGATATCCCAAACTTTCGTCACCTAATCTTTTGTTATCCTCATCACCTTACTCTTTCCTATATTCACTTTCAATTTTCTTCTTTTACACACAATACCAAATTCATCCACCAACCTCTGCAACTTCTCTTCAGAATCTCCCAAAAGCACAGTGTCATCAGCAAAAAGCAACTGTGACAACTCCCACTTTGTATTTAATTCTTTATCTTTTAACCCCACACCTCTTGTCAAGACCCTCGCATTCACTTCTCTTACAACCCCATCTATAAATATATTGAACAACCACGGTGACATCACACATCCTTGTCTAAGGCCCACTTTTACTGGGAAATAGTCCCCTTCTCTCCTAGATAATCATATACGTATTAAACATTTCAGGGTTTATTTAACAGTGATACAATTTAAAAATTATGTACTTTTCAGAAAGGATTATTTTACTTAATGGGTATGCACAAAACATATCTGATATTAGATGTTCCCCTTAAATATCAGCAAAGGTAATGACATTAAGAATTGTGATGAGAATTTTTAAAACTACCATATGCACTAAAATATATGAATTACTCTAGATTACAAATTAAGTGTACAAGCTACTAATGAAACTATTTTTCTTTAATATTAAATTGCCTAATTTCACAGATTATATTATGTCCTAATAAAGCTCATCCAGTAATAAAGGCAGTAATTTCTATAACACACAACCCAAAATACTGTGTGACACCAACTTCATGTTGGAAATCCTACTTCAATTCCATTACAATCAGTACAGTTATATATTCCTTTTCTACATGAACCACCATTGCAGGGGTAAAGAAGACAAGACACAAATTTACGAATGCTTGCTTGAAAAATGTGAAGATTCTTAAAGTGTGCCAAATGCTGAATGAATGCATTTTAAAAAAGCACAATTCAAAATTTGTTCTAGAATTACTTCAACTTTGTAAAATGTAGGGAATGTATGAGAGTATAGTGGTACCAACACTCTTGCATGGGCATGAAGCATGGGTTGTAAATGCTGCAGCAAGGAGGCTGGAGGAAGTGGAGATGTCATGTCTAAAGGCAATGTGTAGTGTAAATGCTATGCAGAGAATTCATAGTGTGGAAATTAGGAAGAAGTGTGGAGTTACTAAAAGTATTATTCAGAGAGATGAGGAGGGGTTGTTGAAGTGGTTTGGTCATTTGGAGAGGATAGAGCAAAATAGGATGATTTGGAGGGTGTATAAATCTGTAGTGGAGGGAAGGAGGGGTAGGGGTCATCCTAGAAATGGATGGAAGCAGTGACAGGTTTTGTGTGAAGGGGCTTGGACATACAGCAGGCATGTGTGAACACGTTAGATAGGAGTGAATGGAGATGAATGGTTTTTGGGACTTTACAAGCTGTTGGAGTGTGTGCAGGGTAATATTTTGTTAAGGGATTCAAGGAAACCGGTTAGACGGAATCCAGTCCTGGAGGTGGGAAGTACATTATTATATTATAATCAAAAAGAAGTGCTAAATCTACAAGGGTCATACATCACAACAGGGCAGGGAAAGGTGCAGGGGTATTGAGTAGCAAGAGGGAGAGGGATTATTATTAGATCACGCAGGGCAGAAGATAGTGCAGGGGTAGAGGGCAGCAAGAGGGAGAGGTAGAAAGGGCTGTGAGGAGTGCTAGAGGCATCATCAAAGTTTGTGCAGTAAATCAGTTGTTGTCAAAGTCAAGAAAAGAGTCTGGGTTAAAGGAGGGTCCATCAGCAAGAAGGGAAAATAAAGTAAGACCATTAGAGCAGTGACGACGTTGGAGGTAAATTCTATGTGCTTGTTGATAGTGGGGGCTAACAGAAACTGGAACCTGACAATTCTCAGAATGGAACAGGGCGCCTCTCCATGAGATACCCGTGAGTAAGACGAGTGTGGCCGATGCAAAGATGGGAGAGTGTAGTCTCCCAACCTTGACACTGATGACAAGAAGACAGCCAGAAACCTATACAGTGGACCCCCGGATTTCGTACTGCTCCAAACTCGAACAATTATGTAAGTGTATTTTTGTAAGTGCTTTTGTAAGTGTATTTTTGGGGGTCTGAAACAGACTACATAATCTAATTTACATTCATTCTTATGGGAACAAATTTGTTCTGTAACGGCACTCGAACAGCCTTCTGGAAAGAATCGACAAAATCCGGGGGTCCACTGTACAGTGGACCCCCGGTTTTCGTGATTTTTTCCGTTCCAGAATGCTGTTCAAGTGCCATTACCAAACGAATTTATTCCCATAAGGAATAATGTAAAGTAGACTAGTCTTTTTAGACCCCCAAAAATACACTTATAAAAGCATTTAAAAAAATACACTTACATAAAAGGGCGAGTTTTGAGCAGGACAAACACCAGGGGTCCACTGTACTTGGTTTAAGAGAATGCAATTTGTTATGTAACAGATCAGACCAACATTGTTGCCAACGGTTGCGAAGGTGGGTAGAAATCACAGCAAAATAGTCTCTGAATGGAACACCTCTATATAAAACTGGGAGGTCATGTACAGCTGACCACGCAGCAGTGTCTGACTGTTCACTGCCCTGTACGCCAACATGACCGGGGACCCACCAAAAAACAATATCTTTGGGCTTACTAGAGATACAGCGTAACCAAAGTATAGCCTGTAAAGCACTAAGGGAGTCTGAAACTACCATAAATGGCGACGCACGCATAGATGCAATATGGATAAGTGAGAATGGCATACAATTCGGCCGTAAAAATACTAGCCAAGGATAATAAATGCCCTCGAACGACACTGTCCGGAAACACTGCTGCAAATCCAATGCCATCAGAAGACTTGGAACCATTGGTGTACACTGCGATGGCATGAGAATGAGATCAGAAGTGATTAAGAAAGAGACAGCGAGAAGCCACCATAGGCAGTTGGGCTTTCGCACAAGGCAGTGGGAAAGAACAGACACGAACCGTTGGAACTTCCCAAGGGGGAAGGGAAAAGTTAGATGCTACATGAACATAGAAAGGTGGCAACAGAAGAGAAGACAAGAGCAAATGTAGACAAAGAGAAAAGGGACGGAACAGGGGCGGCGAACAAACAAAGAACTTCTACTAACATCTGTTAATATCCTATACGTATATGGAAGGATTGCGGAGGTCACAAGAGCAAACGAAATAGTGGAGGCAATGAGCACCACGGCAATCGGTCAAGGATGGAATACAGTATTTGGATCTGCAGAGAGGCTCTCAACAGGTGAAGAGCGAAAAGCACTGAGGCATAAACGAAATAACAAAAAAAAGGCACAATACCGTGACTGGAACAATACACAAATAACCCGCACATAGAAGAGAGGAGCTTACGACGACATTTCGGCCCCTGTCTGCTGGCCTCTATATATACTCCCTCCTTCCCTTCTTTTTGTTAGTGAGACTTTGTAAATGGTCCAAGTCGGACCGAAACGTCTTCATAAGTTCCTCTCTTCTATGTGAGGGTTATTTGTGTATAAACGAAATCCCTGGTGATGGATGGGATCAAGGATAGAAAGAGTTGCAGGAGAGGCTGCTGAATATATCTGGTTGCCATAATCTAGTTTCGATAAAATTAGGGCAGAATGCAGTTGAAGAGTTCTACGATCAGCTCCCCCCCCCATGAAAAATGAGTGAGGATTTTAAGGAGGTTCAGCCAGTTATGACAAGTTGCCTTCAAGGAGATAATGTGAGGTTTCCAGGATAACCGACGGTCAAACAGAAGGCCGAGAAACCTGACAGTATCATGTTCTGGGATACACAAACCATACAGGTACATACAATGGATTATCAGGGACGATAGAACGTCTAGTGAAAGTAATTTGGTGTGTTTTAGTAATAGAAAATTTAAACCCATGAGTAGTGGCCCAATTGGAAACACGGTTAACTGCATGCTGGAGAGAAACTGCAATGAGGTGACAGTCAGTGCCTGCACAAGCTATAGCAAAGTCATCAACATAGAGTGATAACCAAATATTAGATGGAAGAATAGATGCCAGATCATTTACAGCAAGGAGAAAAAGTGTGGTGCTCAGGACACATCCCAGGGGGACACCTTCAGCTTGGACAAAGTCCGGGGAAAGCTCATTATTAACCCGAACACAGAAATGTCTCTCTGATATGAAGTTCTTAAGGAAAAATGGTAGACTGCCTTGGAGGCCTAAGGAGTGAGCTTGGGTCAAGATGTTATATCTCCAAGTTGTGTCATATGCCTTCTCAAGATCAAAAAAGATGGTGATAACCAAGTGGTTATTGGCAAAGGCATTACGTACATATGTATCTAAATGGAGTAAGGGGTCAATAGTAGAACAGCCCTTATGAAAACCATATTGACTAGTGGAGAGACTATTGTGTGTCTGTAAATACCATACGAAATGTCTATTTACCAGACATTCCAACACCTTGCAAACCGCACTGGTAATAGCACTGGGACAATAGTGGGAGGCATCAAGTCCTGAAGTACATACCTGGTTTATGAAAAGGTAGTACAATGGCAAATTTCCACAGCTGGGGCAGAACTCCTCGTGACCAAATAAGATTAGAGAGACGTAAGAGGACTGCAAGGGCTGACGGATGTAAATGCTGAAACATACAGATATGAATGCCGTCTGGCCCAGCTGCCGATGATCGGCAAGCGGAGAGTATTTACTCTAATTCTAGAAACTTAAAAGGCACATTGTAAGACTTCTCCACTAGAAGAAAAGTCTAAGGGCTCAAACTCTCTGGCAGATTTGGAGGAAAGAAACGAGGGGCAGAGATGGAGCCCCTGAGAGATACGGACAAGATGATGACCAAGCTCGGTGGCAACATCAAGAGGGTTAGCTATAGTGACACTGGCAACCCGAAGGATGGGCACTGGGTCAGAAGTGTATTTGCCACTCAGTTTCTGTACTTTTTTCCAAACTGCACTCATAGAGGAAGCCGAAGTGACGGTATAAATGCGTTTAGCTTCAGAGACAACACGGCGGGCGACCGCTCTCGCCTGCTTAAAATCAAGGAGTCACTCTGTGGTCCTATTGTAACGTTATCTGCCCCATGCAGCATGTTTCAAACGTACTGCAAGACCACAAGCAGGAGACCACCAAGGCACACATTTCTGATAATGCCTGCCTGAGGTTTGGGGTATAGAATGTGAAGCCATGTTTAAAACTAAGTTTGAGAACAAGTGTAAATGCTCATCAACAGAGGATGAAGAGAGGTCTTCCCTAAAAACATTTTGACATGAGTACGGGTCCCAATTCACTCGGTCAAATTGCCAGCATGGGTTTCGAGGTGGAAAATACAAATGGGAAGTAAGGAGGATTGGAAATGCAAGTCTGGGAGTACAGACCAGGTAAACTTTAGTGCAGTTGATGAAGAGCAAACTGAGAGATCGATGTGAGAGAGATTGAGTACGAGGATCAAAATGGGTGGGAGTATCTGTACGTATTTAAAACAATGAGGGGGAGAGAAGTGAGAAGACCCTCTAACAGAATGCTGCGAGTCACAGTGAGACCCCCCATCCCCGAGCATTAAAAATCGCCTAATAACAAAAGTAAAGGCGGTAATGAAGTAACCAGAAATGCAACATCTGGGATAGAAAATGCCTGAGAAGGAAAAAGATACAAAGAACAAACCATATATCACTTATTCAAGTAGATGCATGCTGCAGTCTAATGCAATGAAGTATGAACAAAGATCTGATGGCATGGTATTCTGGAGCATAACAGAAGTGCACTTTCATTAAAGGTTCCATTGGGAAAAGGATCCGATAAATATAATAAAACATAGCCAGAGACAGGATGGATAACAGCGGAGTGTAATTTGGGTTCTTGTAAAGAATCACAAACGGGGGAAAACTGGGAGAGCAACACCAGAACCTCAACCCAGTTACATCGGAGGCCTCGGATATTTCACTGTGCATAGATAAGCCATGATTTGAGAAGAGAAGGATACATGAAATATGAAGCAAAAGGTATCTACGGATTAGAAAGGCTACTAAAATCCACACTTGAAGGTAGCGGAAAACGAGTAAGCAGCAAAGGTTTGGAACACTGCAAAGAAAAGAGTTATGCAGATGGAGTCGAAGAGTGAAGCATAGTGACGGAAGGTGGATCAGTGTCCATTAATGATTTACTCTCCTCAATATATTCAGAGATAGCTTTGAGTGTTTCAGAGGACAAGGACGTTGTATGTGGAGCAAAGTCGGAGATAGAAGGGAGGGTAGGAGTAAAGATCAGGGCAACAATGGAAGTTACCAAAGTAGGGGGGGAAGAAAGGTTAGAGTTAACTTGGGATGAAGCTTGGGAGAGGAAGAAACCTGGGAGGAAACAGTAGAGGAAAAAACTTGGGAGGGGACAGGAGAGGGAGGGACTGTACGAGGGGAAGGATGAACCTCTACACTTGTAACAGAGCTAGTAAGAGGTAAAGAATCAGATACTGAAACTGGAAAGTGAAGGAGAGATTAAAGGAAATTTACACTTTGTGGATTGTTTGTACTTTGGAGAAGTAGAGGGGCGAAGGGGAGGAGCTGTTGTACGAGGCCTTGTAGATAAAAACTTGTGAGCAAGAAGATGAAGATTTGAGAACAGTACAAGGTGCCGAGGTAGGAGCCTCGGAGTCTAGGACCACAAAACAGTTAGATACAGAGGCAACTGTGGAAGGTGCAACCACAGGGAAGACTGCAGGAGTTGGGACCCCAGAAGTTGGAAGCTTCTTAGTAACTCGAGAATAAGAAATACAGGGAAGTCTTCCCTGAAGGCATAGATGAGAGACTGCCATGGGGTAAGTAAAGCCTTCTGTCTCTTTGAGACAATGGATTTCTCCTTCATTTAAGTAAACTTGGCAATGATGAGAATAAGATGGGTGAGCTTCATTACAATTAAGGCAAGAGGGAGGTAGACTACAAGATGTATTGGTATGGTCGTCGGCACCAAAGACTGGGCATTCTGCCATTAAGATAAGATTTCTTCGGATTTTTAACCCTGGAGGGTTAGCCACCCAGGATAACCCAAGAAAGTAAGTGTGTCATCGAGGACTGTCTGTCTTATTTCCATTGGGGTCCTTAATCTTGTCCCCCAGGATGCGACCCACACCAGTCGACTAACAAGCCAGGTACCTATTTGCTGCTAGGTGAACATGACAACAGGTGTAAGGAAACACGTCGAAACATTTCCACCCGCCGGGAATCGAATCCGGGCCCTCTGTGTGTGAAGCGAGAACTCTAGCCACAAGACCACCGGGCAATATTTCAATGGATGGCCAAAAGGCTAGCAATTTCTACACTGGTGTAGTGTAAGGATCAACTTTTGGACCTGTAAACGGTATCCTGCAATATAAACCGAGGATGGAAGCTCATGGCAGTCAAAAATTTAGTGAGCTACATTGCAGGGGTAGTGTCTCCACCTGCAGGCTGGTAGTACATGTGTGTCTACTTTGAGAATTGGGAGGTCTTGGAGCTCAAGCCGTTCCAGAATGTCGTCACCACATGTCTGGAAATTACGCTGAACAATGGTATGAGGTAGAATGACGGTACCACTACAAGAATTAAGAATGGTGTTTTTGAATTGTTACAGGAATAGCATCTATGGTGGCAAGGAGAAAGATAGTGAGCTTGGCTAGCATTATGTACTGTGACGATGCGTGCACTGCTCTTATTATTATAATCAAAAGAAGCGCTAAACCACAAGGGTTTGTGCACTGCTCTTGAGAGCACGAAATGAAATATTTCGACCAACATGGTGTAGAAGTGCCTTGCTGATACTATGATCAGAAAGATAGGCTGAGGAAGATGTACTATGATGCGTAGTACAGTAGACCATTATATTACATAGTAGTTACGTTCCTGAAAACGTTGTTAGATAAAATGAAGAACTTATAGGAAAAATAGGGTTACGTTCATGGGAGCCCCCATAAACCCAAAACTTTTTTTTAGACCTCCAAATCTTACAAAAATAAAAGTGAATATGTAATTGTAGTTCACTGTCGTGATGTATTTTGTTGTTTTTACTGCTTAAGACTACAAATGTAACAGAAATAATAGTATTTCTTACCTTAACTTGTGGGTGATAATGTTTGTGGATGATTGTGAAGAGAGTGGAGAGTTATGCTGTGGCCCTACTGGGCTGAGGTGGATGGTAGAGGTTCTGGTACTGAAGTCGATGGCTGTACTGGAGTGTGCATAAATTCTGTAATGGATTTCTGTTCTATTTTACCCCGCAGTACATTATACAACTGACAGTAAGGCATCAGCTGCTCCAGACAGTTTCAAAGCATTGCTTCTAGATTTGTCAGGGTCCTCTTCAGTGAAAAAGACTAACTTTAAGTCAGTCAGTCAAGTCAGTAAATCAGTCAGTCAAGTAAGTCAGTCAGTGAGAGAGTCAAGTCAGTCAGTGAGAGAGTCAAGTCAGTCAGTGAGAGAGTCAAGTCAGTCAGTGAGAGAGTCAAGTCAGTCAGTGAGAGAGTCAAGTCAGTCAGTGAGAAGTCAGTCAGTCAGTGAGAGAGTCAAGTCAGTCAGTGAGAGAGTCAAGTCAGTCAGTGAGAGAGTCAAGTCAGTCAGTGAGAGAGTCAAGTCAGTCAGTGAGAGAGTCAAGTCAGTCAGTGAGAGAGTCAAGTCAGTCAAGTGAGAGAGTCAAGTCAGTCAAGTGAGAGAGTCAAGTCAGTCAAGTGAGCGAGTGAGTCAGTCAAGTGAGCGAGTGAGTCAGTCAAGTGAGCGAGTGAGTCAGTCAAGTGAGCGAGTGAGTCAGTCAAGTGAGCGAGTGAGTCAGTCAAGTGAGCGGGGGTGAGTCAGTCAAGTGCGAGAGTGAGTCAGTCAAGTGAGCGAGTGAGTCAGTCAAATGAGCGAGTGAGTCAGTCAAATGAGCGAGTGAGTCAGTCAAGTGAGCGAGTCAGTCAAGTGAGCGAGTGAGTCAGTCAAGTGAGCGAGTGAGTCAGTCAAGTGAGCGAGTGAGTCAGTCAAGTGAGCGAGTGAGTCAGTCAAGTGAGCGAGTGAGTCAGTCAAGTGAGCGAGTGAGTCAGTCAGTCAAGTGAGCGAGTGAGTCAGTCAAGTGAGCGAGTGAGTCAGTCAAGTGAGCGAGTGAGTCAGTCAAGTGAGCGAGTGAGTCAGTCAAGTGAGCGAGTGAGTCAGTCAAGTGAGCGAGTGAGTCAGTCAAGTGAGCGAGTGAGTCAGTCAAGTGAGCGAGTGAGTCAGTCAAGTGAGCGAGTGAGTGAGTCAGTCAAGTGAGCGAGTGAGTCAGTCAAGTGAGCGAGTGAGTCAGTCAAGTGAGCGAGTGAGTCAGTCAAGTGAGCGAGTGAGTCAGTCAAGTGAGCGAGTGAGTCAGTCAAGTGAGCGAGTGAGTCAGTCAAGTGAGCGAGTGAGTCAGTCAAGTGAGCGAGTGAGTCAGTCAAGTGAGCGAGTGAGTCAGTCAAGTGAGCGAGTGAGTCAGTCAAGTGGGCGAGTGAGTCAGTCAAGTGGGCGAGTGAGTCAGTCAAGTGGGCGAGTGAGTCAGTCAAGTGGGCGAGTGAGTCAGTCAAGTGGGCGAGTCAGTCAGTCAAGTGGGCGAGTGAGTCAGTCAAGTGGGCGAGTCAGTCAGTCAAGCGAGCGAGTCAGTCAGTCAAGCGAGCGAGTCAGTCAGTCAAGCGAGCGAGTCAGTCAGTCAAGTGAGCGAGTCAGTCAGTCAAGCGAGCGAGTCAGTCAGTCAAGCGAGCGAGTCAGTCAGTCAAGTGAGCGAGTCAGTCAGTCAAGTGAGCGAGTCAGTCAGTCAAGTGAGCGAGTCAGTCAGTCAAGTGAGCGAGTCAGTCAGTCAAGTGAGCGAGTCAGTCAGTCAAGTGAGCGAGTCAGTCAGTCAAGTGAGCGAGTAAGTCGAGTGAGTCAGTAAGTCAAGTCAGTGAGTGAGTCGGTCGGTCGGTCAGGTCAGTCAGTCACAGTCAGTCAGTCACAGTCAGTCATTCATCACACAAACTTATATACAGTGGTCCCTCGACTATCGTAATTAATCCGTTCCAGGAGCTATTACTTAACACGAAAAATACGTAATTCGAAACCTTATTTCCCATAAGAAATAATGTAAATACAATTAATCCATTCCACCCAAAAATATTCACATACATGTACTAAATAATAAAAAAAAAAATACTATATATATATACATTTACTTACCTTTATTGAAGAGTTGTAGGAATCTGGAAGATAGGAGGATGACAGGGGCAGGGAGTTAGTGGTTGGAAGGGAATCCCCTCCAAAGGACTTCAGGTAACAAGTCCCTCTCTGGGGTTACTTCCTTCTTGGTCTTTTAATCCCACTAGGACCAGCTTGAGAGTCACTAGACCCCTGCCTAGTGAAATAACTGTCCAGAGTCCTCTGTTTCTGGCGACTCTTTAATACTTTCCTGAAGTACAACATGGCTCTGTCACTGAAGTGGTTGCACAGAAGGCTCATTTCAGCTTGCTCAGGGTGATGTTTTTCAACAAATGTCTGCAACTCATTCCACTTTGTACACATCTTCTTAAGCACTGAAGAAGGCACCTCCTCCTCTCTTTCTCCCTCCTCCTGTGAAGCAATAACCTCAGCTGTGGTCTGTTGCTGTTCCAGATGAAGCTCTTGCAGCTCTTCAGTTAGCTCTACCCTGTGCTCCTCCACCAACTCTTCCACATCCTCACCACTCACCTCCAACCCCAGGCTGTTCCCCAATGCCACAATATCTTCCACAACAGGCACAGGGTCGTCAGGGTCAGCCTCAAATCCTTCAAAATCCCTCTTTTCATCACAATCCGCCACAGTGGTCTCCAAGCAGAGTTCAAAGTCCTGGAAGTCACTCCTCCCAAGACTTACCTATAAGGCCTATGCAATGCACGATATTGAAGTGTTCTTTCCAGAACACTCTTATTTTTCTATAAATCTTTCTTCAGTTCAATGGTGTTCCTCACTTTCTTTATCACAGGGTGCCACTAGGAAGCTTCTTGGACCCATGGTGACTTATTTCACAGTGACAATCACTAAACCACCAAAAAAGACACCAAATGTATTGTGAATGTTTGAAAGAGCACTCTGGGTAATGTTCTCTCAATGGTAAACAACGCTTCACTGGCGTCCTGTGCAGGCACAGGGCAGGCGCGGAGCAGGCGGACAGGTCTAATACGTTATGATACACGAGTCCATTTACGATACACGAAATAAAAAAAAGCTTACGCAACACGAGTTTTACGATATATGAGCCTTACGATACTCGGGGGTCCACTGTACAGTGGACCCCCCTCGAGTATCGGCCATAATCTGTTCCAGGAGCTAGGCCTCGACTCGAACTGGCCAAAAGTCGAACTAATATTTCCCATAAGAAATAATGTAAATACAATTAATCCGTTTCCACCCAAAAATATTCACCAAAAATTCATTTTTTTTAAAGAATAAATACTATAGTTTTACATACAGAAAACAATGAGAAATAAATATAAAGCACTAATTTTAATGGATAAATGAACATTTAAATCAGTTTTACCTTTATTGAAGATTCTTGTTGGCGTATGAGAGAGGCATGAGAGTTTGTTTGGAGGCAGGACAAGATAGCCCTTCAATACGACACTAATATAAACTCTACGGCTTATTTATCACAATTCATCTAATATGACATAATAAACAATATTATAAACATAGAAACATGATATATACTCTAGAATGAATAAAATATGTCATTACGAATGTGAAGACTGGTGGTAGTGTGTTATTGTTGTTAGGTTTATAAGGGCCACTGACCATAAGCCGTACATATACTGCTGGTGGTGGAGGCAGCAGGCCACTACCACTAATTCACACTGAAACAATGTACGTAATTTATAAATAAGAAATATTTACACTTTATAAATACAAAATATTTACACTTGCCTTACACGAGATGGTGGCAGAGGGTGGCGTTGGTCTGTGCCCCTATATTCCTCAAACAACAATGTAGGAGTTAAGTTTCGTGTCATCATTTTTCTATCACTTAACTTACTTGCTACACTGTTAATGCTACACTTTATCGCTGGCTGGTGCTATAGCCTTCATTGACTCGTGCTGCTTTAGTATCGTACATATCATAGAATCAGTGAATCACTGAAGAAGACGCATTCTCCCCTCTCTTCCTCCTCCACTTTGGTACTTTGCTACAATTTCTTTCTTCAATTCTATCGTGTTAGTCACTTTCTTTACAAAAGCGCTGCCACTATGAAGTTTCTTTGGGCCCATGGTGGCTTATTTCACAGTCACAATCAATAAACAAGCACTAAACACAATGAATTTATTGTGATAAACAAAGCTAGACTGATTCACGACGCCTGCGCGTCTGGTA